>JASKGO010003985.1:0-34774 GCA_030556065.1 Holobus sp. GC000080
CTGTTGAAGAAGTTGAAACTGAAATAACAATTAAAAAAGAGAAACCTCAAGAGCCTGAGCCAGTACAAGAAGAGATCGTGATTAAAAAGAAAAAGCCAAAGAAACCAGTGATTGAGGAAGTCGCTGAAGAGGTCACCATAAAGAAAATTGAACCTCAAGAAGCACCCACTGAAGAGTTAGCAGAGGTTGTTATACCAAAGAAGAAGTCAAAGGAAGTAACTGTTGAAGAAGTTGAAACTGAAATAACAATTAAAAAGGAGAAGCCTCAAGAACCTGAGCCTGCCACCGAAGAAGTCGTACTTAAGAAAAAGAAACCTAGGAAGCCGGTTGTAGAGGAAGTTGCGGAAGAACTAACCATTAAGAAAATACAACCACAGGAAGCTGAAGAGACGGATGAAGTTGCTGTTACTCTTAAAAAGAAACCCAAAAAGAAGATTGAGCAGGTCGAAGAAGTTGAAGAAGCAGAATTTACTATCAAAAAGAAACCTGAACCAACTGAAGAACCAGAAACTGCTATTGAGGACATTAAAATTAAGACCAAAAAGCCTAAGGAGTCGGTGAAAGAGGAAGCGGCAGATGAAATTACAATTAAAAAGTTGGTCATAGATGATGAAGTACAAGAGTTCACTATCAAGAAGAAACCTCCACCATTTAAACCTGCTCTTGAAGAGCACACGCAAGAAGTTACAATTAAGAAGTTGCGACGGGCTAGAAAGCGGCCGGAAATTCCTGAATATACGGAAGTTGAGAACGTTACGTTCCGTCCAAAGTCTGTTAAAACTAAAGAGGATGTTGAGCAGGAATTTAAAATATCCCTTGATTCATATGCCGAAGAAGAAATCTCTATGACTGGTAAAGTTAAGTTAAGAAAGCTACGTCCAAAGACTTATTCTGAAGAAACTGGCCAGCAAACTATAAGAATCGAAAAAGAAGTGGAGGAAGAGGGACCAGCTTATGAAGAAATCATTGATGATGGCAGCGATGCCGAAGAGCTTCCTTATGACGATGAAGACTTTTCAGAAAGTTTCCATGTGCCATTTAGACGCAAAATTAAGCCGAGGTATTCTATACAAGAAGAAGATGAAATATCCGTTGACTTAAGTTTAACAAAGAAACACCCCAAACCCATTGACTACGAAGAACAGTCACTTACAATGAAATATAAACGAAAACAATCTCAACCATCATTTGACGAAGGTTACTATTTTTTAAACTAAAAATGCTTAGCTTAAATTTGGAATTTTTGCTTATGGCTATCAAATTTAATATTATATTTTTTAAATACATTTTACATTGTAGAAGAAGCATCTTTAAGTATTACCAAGAAAACGGACGTTTACATTGATGAAGAAGACATAATTGAAATTAACGAAGGAGACATCTTATATGCGTACACCACGTATAATGCCGAAGCCGACCAAGCTATAGATTTGGTAGAAGGTGATAAGGTTTATGTCATTGATACAGATAATGTTGATTGGTGGTACGTAAAGAAACATCTAACGGCTGAAAAGGGATGGGTACCCGCGCAATACCTGATGGATGAAGAGAGTTATACCCAGTATGTCCAAAGGAAACTTCACGAAAAAATAGATAGACTTCCAGTGTTTGAAAGTATGCCTTAAAAACTACAAACAATAATTGAAAAATAATCCTTTTTTATTTTGTTTAACAGAACCCAAGGAAGCTGACAAAGCAACCGCGCCGTGGTTCATTCAGAAATTGGAACCTCAACGAGCTCCCGATGGTGTAACGGTTCAATTTGAATGCCAAGTTGAAGGAAATCCAAGACCTCAGATCACTTGGTTTAGACAAACCCAAATAATAAAATCATCTCAAGACTTTGAAATGTTTTATGATGAAGATAATGTAGCTACCCTAATTATCAAAGAGGTATTCCCGGAAGATGCGGGATCCTTTACTTGCGTTGCTAAAAACTCCGCAGGATTTGCCTCAAGTACCACCGAACTTATTGTGGAGGGTCCTTTATCTGATCACGGTTCCGATTTCCACAGTCTTAGCAGAAAGAGTATGTCCAGAGAGTCATCTTTGGCGGATATTCTTGAAGGAATACCACCTACTTTTGCAAAGGAACCCAAAGCACAATGCGTCGATGAAGATGAGGATGTGGTGATCGAATGTCGACTCGTGGCAGTTCCCGAACCGGATATTACATGGCTATTTAATGGTAAACCTATCTCCAACAAGAATGTTACCGTTGTCAATGACTCCGATATGCATATGTACTCCAGTATTGTTAAAATTAAGAAAATTACTAAGAACCAGGAGGGGACATATGAAGTGATTGCCAAGAATAGAGAAGGCGAATCCAGAGTAAAAGTTACCATTAAAGTCAAGACAAGCGAAAAAGAGGGACCACAAGTCGTTGAAAAATTGAAACATATTAACATTAAACAAGGCCATACTATTATTTTGAGTACTATAATCGTTGGTAATCCAACTCCTGAAATTACATGGTTCAAAGATAATAAACCAATTACTAATGGAACACCTAAAAAGAAAGGAGACGAATATACTTTGACGATTCATAAGACAACAAAAGATGAGGAAGGAGAATATACGGTCAAAGCTGTTAATAAACTGGGTACAGCTTCCACCTCCGCTTCATTGACCGTTGAAGGTTTGTTTAAAAACTTAAAAATTTCATTTTTTTCAGCTTTAGAAATGGCTTTAAAATATACTGCTAATAAACAAATGCGTCTTTTATTTTTTTCTTATTTTTTTTTATTTCCTGCTTAATTGTTTTGCTCAATGTTTTATAAAACCTATTTTATTGATTTTTTTTCTTATAGAAATAATATCTCCGAAACAAGAACCGCCGATATTCGTCGCAAGATTCCAGGAATTAAACATTCCGGAAAAGAGCACCATAAAATTAAGAGCGAAGGTAATGGGCAATCCGGTGCCTGAAGTTGCATGGTTAAAGAATAATGTACCTCTAAAGAAGACCCCAAGAATTCAAATGTCCTTTGATGGTGAAAATATTGAATTGACCATAAAAGACGCCAATTCTGATATAGATTCAGCTGATTATACATGTATTGCTTCAAACACTGTTGGCAAAACTTCACATGGAGCTACTGTAACAGTGGATGTGGATGCTAGATTTACAACAAAACTCCTTGAGAGTTACGAAAACATCGAATATGAAACGGTTCTTCTTGAATGTGAAACTTCTCATACGGTCACCACAAAATGGTTCCATGAAACTACAGAATTAACTGGTATGGACAACCGTGTAATAATCGAAGATGGAAAATGGCACAAACTGATCGTCAAAAATTTGACTCACAAAGACATTGGAAGGTATAAATGTACCACCAAAAATGATGAAACGGAAACCACTATCAAAATAGTCGACAGCAAACCAGAATTTATTCGCCGACTGCATGACTGTGAAATTACCGAAAGGGAATGTGCCATTTTAGAAGTTGAAATTTCTTCTGATATGGCCAATGTTATTTGGAAGAAAGAAGGTGTTGCCGTTGATACCCGTAGCGATCGTTATACATTTGAAAAGCAAGGTGGAGTAAGAAAATTGATAATTAGAAGTACATCAGTTCATGATGAAGGGGAGTACACTTGTTGTTTATTGGATGAAGAATGTAGCGCCGAACTTACAGTTATAGAACTACCACCTGAAATCCTTACGAAACTTGAGGATCAAACTGTTAATAAGGATGATAAAGCTGTGTTCGAAATAGAACTTACAAAGGGTGACGCGTTGGTGACCTGGCTTAAAGACAATGTGGAAATTCAGTTTTCGGAACATATTCAATTATCCATTGATGGAAAACGCCAGAAATTAAAGATCTATAATTCGCAGACTGAAGATGAGGGAGTTTATTCGTGCCAAGTGGGAACTCAAGTAACATCTGCTAGATTAACTGTTAGGGAACCCACATTAACATTCATTAGGAAACTTCCGGAAACATCGAAGACAAGTTTGGGTGAAGATATAGAACTTGAAGTAGAACTTTCCAAACCTGATGTTGAAGTTACCTGGTTACGCAATGGAATGAAAATAAGTGAAGTCAATACTAAGTATTCAATTCGTTCAGAACATACAGTACACAAATTAGTAATTAAGAAAATTACTCATGATGACGAACTTGAATATACTTGCGTCGCTAGAGACATATCGACAACCACCAAATTGATGACGGAAACTAGGCCATCGCCTCCTAGAGGTCCATTGGAGATAACTGGCATGTCCGATACATCATTTACTCTTCAATGGAACGCATCTTTGTCTGATGGAGGAAGTCCCATCATAGAATACTTAGTAGAAATGCGTGAAGCCAAGGAAAAAGAATACAAAAAGTTGGGTTCTTCAAAAGGAACTAACATCCCTGTCAATTATCTTCAGAAGGGTCATTCATACTTCTTCAAAATAACCGCCAAAAATCAGATTGGTGTAAGTGATCCTTTCATGCCCGAAGAACCAATTGTGGCAGGTTCAAGACTAAGTAAGTACCATTTATTTTTAAAATCTAGCATTATGGCTTTGCTTACGCTCTAGGAATAAGTTACCACTTTGCAAAAACTGAAGAAACCCTATTTCATTTGCTTGGCATTTTCCCCCCTGCTAAAATTGATTATAAAAGTAAGTTTGCTTCTGCTTTGCTCTTGCGTGGATATCAACATTTCAGATTATTATAAATATTTAATTTAAATTAGCTCCACCATCGCCACCGGTAAATTTGCAAGTGGATGCCGTTCAGAGCAGAAGTGTCACCATCAAATGGCAAACTCCGGTTCACGATGGAGGAAGCGAAATTATTGGATATGTCCTCGAAAAGAAACTGGAATATATGCCAAAGTGGGAGAAAGTTGTTTCTTTGGATGCACATACTTTGGAATATACTTTCGAACTTCTTAAAGAAAAGAGTCAATACTTGTTTAGGGTATTTGCCGAAAATGCAGTTGGATTGAGTGTGGCAGCTACAACAGATATTGTTCAATTGAAATCGAATGCCAGTACGTTACAAATAATTGAGCTTTTTTTCCAAAAAGGGAATAAAAAATTCCATTTATTTCAGCCGTACCTACACCCCCCACTGCTCCTTTGGAAATGCGCACCATCGGTCCTAACGCTTTGGTCATTGAATGGGGTGCGCCTGAAAGCGATGGAGGTGCACCACTTCAAGGCTACAACATTGCTATTAGAGACGTCAAGAAAACAATGTGGATGGAAATTGGTAGGGTCTCCAAGGGTGTTCAAAAATTCACGATTCGAGATCTTCAGGAAGACCATAATTATTTAATAAGAATCTTTGCCAGAAATGAAGTAGGTTTAAGTGATCCGCTAGAGTCTGATGAGCCATTCAAAGTGCTTGCTAGCACCGATGGCGACCACGAAGAGTTCCGAGAAGGTGCTGATAGAGAGCCTACATCTTATAGTATTTCTGAAAACACTACCTCTTGGTTGAGAGAGCACAGTATGGATGCTGACATTAGTTCCTATTCAAAGAGCACACTGTTGCGAAAAGATGAATATTTCTTCAAAATTTGGTACTATGCCAAGCAATTATTTAAGTAAATGAAAAGAAAAAAAAAAAAGAAAATAATTTAAAGGAATAATTTAATCAAATCAAAATTTCCTTTGAGATGTACATAATCTTCTATGGTAGAGTAGTTTAGTTTTGTTGGTTTTTGTTAGATTGATTTATTTGAGAAATGAAAGATTGTATTGGGCAAGTTTTTCGGGGTACTTTATGTAAAATTTAGTAGTCTGATAATTGCTTCATGCGAATTGTTGAGCGAAAAATTACCATCCCCGAAATGTAGCGATTATGAGATTCCTAAATTGCTTGTATCCCATTAACGAATCCCAAATGGTGTTATTGCATGTAACTGTGATACCGATTTACAAACCGAGCCGAACATTCTTCTTTATTGAGATGTTCGATGAAAACGAACTTTACCCGATATGACTATATATTTTACCGTTTGAAAAGCTTTTTGTTGTAATCGATTAATAATTGTATTTATTCTACATATTTTAAAACATGTTATCGTTACCGTTACTGTTATATTGCATGCTATAAAAGTCATATTGCAATTTGCGATTTTCCTTGTTTTGTGCATCACCTATGAGGGAGAAATATAGGTGCATTTAAGATCTTAGCAGGTGCACAAAGTAGGGACAATTACCTATTGTAAATATACTAATAAAAGAATACAATTTCATTTAAAACGAAAACCGCTATATTTTATTACTCTTACGGATGTCCAACGCAAAAACCACAAAAATATTACATTCACTTTTATTACAGGTGATTAAATTACAATCGGATTATTTTACCCTCTCTCAGAAGAAGGTTTTTTTAGAACAAACAACTGTAAAGTGCTTGTAGAGGGAGAAATGGCACAATCTTGTTGAGCACTTTTAAGTGCATGATCCAACTCTTCGGCTAAATCGGTAATTTCGGAAAGCTTTTCAGATATGGTCTCAATAGCAACATTATTTTCGAGATGTGCTGCGTTTAAATTATTATTAATAGATTCGTTATCTTGACTACTGGAAGTTTCATCTGTCATTCTACAAAAAGACGATTTATAGAAACAGTTAAGTAGGATTTAAGATCTTACTCATTATCACAACTGGTGGCCAGCAGCGGGTCGCGTAGACGACTTTTTAATAACTTGCCCAATCGAACCATTCGACCCACATCAACTAGTAGTTTTTCTCGAATCGCAAAGTACTGTTTAACTTTTACGCGCTTTTTATAAACGTCCATCAAAGGTATTGTTGCTACCGCTTCTCTAAGATCTCTGAGTTGATTGCATTGTTCGTCAACGGATCTGTGAAAAACCGCCGAAACTCTTAAACGGGTCATTTGCTCCTGACTGACATTTACAAACTGTTCCCATATGAAATTCAGATTTCTAAAGAGCTGTTCGTTAAATTCGTCCGATATTTTACAAGAGAGTCTTAAAGCTGCTGCTGCTTTCAGTAATTGAAAACCGTAATTATAAGTGCACTAAAACATATATCGCATGCGTGAAGATTTAAACGAGTCAATATTTACCGTTCATTTACCTTGGCTGTCTGTAGGAAGGCTTGATGCTCGGCCTTCTGAGCTTGAATTTCATAAACATCGCAGCCGATATGACCATGGTGCTGTAACAGAACCTTTAACAACTCGTTGATCCATTCGATTGCTTGCTGAACATCCAATTCGTATCGATAGATATAGCTGACTTGTTCCAAAGTGAGTTTTTGCAATTCTACGCTGTCGATGAAAATATTTTTGCGTGCATTTGTGGCGCACAAAATGTCTTTGATGTTCCCTATATCTTCGGAAAAATCGGTTGTCAATTCGCGCCCCAAAGCATCCTTTACAGACATTGATAACATGTCGCATAATTTTTCGCCCTCTTTTATTAATTCTTTTTCTATGGACTCTGTAAATTATTTCTCCAGTTCAAATTTAATATAAAAAAATAATAATAAAAATGTACCCAAAATTTGTTGATTATCATAAAGTTCTCTAAGTTTATGCGGCGCTTCGGAAAAATCTTCAATTTTCTTTCCCATAATTAGAACATCAAACACTTCGCCGGTCTTATCGAAGTATTCGGCAACTAAGCGAAAAAATCGCACCGACGTTATCAATATTTTGCGCCGTCTTTCCAATCTATTGGCGAAACTTCTGCACACAAAATCCATAAAATTCTTCTGACAAACTAAATCTTTTTGCTGAACGGTCAAGAATTCGTCGTTAGCAAACTGTTCGATTTTGTAACTTAATTCTGCGTAGGCGCCGTAAGCGTTCCAACACTTCATTTCAATGTTTTCGTGTTCGCTTCTTAATAGCTCAGCCGAAACAACATCGTAACCAATTTTAAAGTTAGCCTTAAGCATTTCCTCAGCAGAGCCTAAAATCCAGTTGGTCACTTTAGCGACTCCTTCTTCTAGAAAAGATAAATCTTTGGTATCCACATAGCTTTTCTTCATCGATTTGCGCACAGTTTCTAAATCTATCACTTTCTTTCGCATCGATCCAATTGTGCTCTCCAATTTGTCAATTGTGTCCATTATATCTTGCGGAGTAGACATCGAATCGGATTTGGAAGCGAATTTGCGATTCCTATTGTCGTATTCGATTTTTTGTATGAGTTCGCGCCCTAACAACATTAAACCAATAAAACAAAAACAGAGAGATCATATGAGATTGTTCACCTTTCTCAATGCAATTATTAGTTACGATTTGCATAATTTCAAGTCTATCCATAACTATTTGATGGCTATTCTGTATCTGACTAGCATTCAATGTGTACATATTCGATATCTTCTCTTGTATATCCCGCAAGTCTCCAAAACAGGTCTCGGATTCCGCATAGAATTCTTCGACTTTCTATAAATAAATAAAAAAAAATATTCATATTACTTATGCTATGCTGTACGCGTAATTTTACAAAAAAAAAAAATAACGTATGCAGTTACCTCTAACGAGTCTTCCGCAATAGGTTTTGTGTAATTAATAGGATTCACAGCAATTACATTAATGAATAATTACGATTATCTAATGAATAATCATTAAACTCACTTTTCTGTTTGCGAGCCATTGGTCGGCATTGAATATGAAGTAACCGCCGAGTTCAATCGGAAGCTGCGCCTGGTCAACATATTTGAACAGACGTGTTCTTGGCACAAATGTCACCTACGCATTTGAAAAATATGTTACTTTCATTTTACAAATTGGCTTAAATTGTGAATTGGTCAATGACAAATATATGAATAAAAAAAGGCAATACAATACGTTGAGTATGTGGCCATTAGCATGATCATATAACTGTATAAACAAGAAGAATGAAGATACAGGTTCCTCAGGTGTATACTTTAAAAAATATCCGCGAATACTTGCGAAAAACTCCTCCGAAGAACTTTGCGAAGAAACAGACTCATTATTTCTTTGGAATTTTAAGTAGACCGCAATCGATTTAACGTTTTCAGCTTTTTAGTAATGTTGATTTACAAACACATTTACGCATAATATGCGGTAACTATATGTATATAGTTACCTCATTTCCGAGAAGTGGTAATGAAAACACTTTTGTTCTGACTAAATAATAAAACTTTATTTACAGTTAGTCGCACGATATTAAATTGTGTGTGACCGTGCAACATTCAATATACTCTATATTTTCTTTTTGAACTTATTTTGCATTGCAATAATCATATAGTGTGTGTTAAGAGAATCGCATGTTACAGAAAATAATAATGGTAATCAATTACCTGTCCGTCTTTCTGCATGCTAGTGCAGCTCTCCACTCTCTGTTTATCCCAGAACGCATCCGGTCGTAAAACCAAAAATTGAGATAACTCTTGACGAGTCAGACTAGAATTCACTTGATTTATGCAAGATCTGGCGACCCTCCATGGGCACTTCCGGGCGTCCACTATAACCGTAAATCCTACTTTCAAACTTTCTTCGCTACAAAAAAAGAACAAGATTCGAAGTATTATTCTTTAATTTAGTGAGGATTATTAAAAATTATGAGACACGCTTAAAATTTGAATAAAAGAGAAAGCGAAAAATTTATTTCTACAATTAAAGAGCAATATTTCAAGGTTGGCATTTATATATTACATTTTTTAAATCAAAAGCTATTCGCCTATAAATATAGATAATGAGAAGAATCCTAGTCATATATGATAATTAAACTTAACATCACCCATCACCGTTACAAAATTAATTCATAGGAATAATGTTAAATACCTGAATATGCGTGAAATGTATTTTAAAGTAGAAGAGATTTTCAAATATTTGCACTCAGCAGGTATGTGGATTCCAATTACCGGACGTTCGTCCTTATCGCGTCCTCCGGGAACACTCACAAATACTTTGCGAAAGTTTTCTTCAACATCCACATCCATTTTATAAAATTTTATAAAATTCAGAAAAAGTTTTAAAATCAATAGAAAATTTAAAATTTCTAGAAGGGAAACGAAAAACTTTTTATTATAACTAATTAATAAACACGTCGACCCGAAGGATACGCATAAATTGGTACCACGTGTGGTACCATCGCGGTACTGCCGGGTTTTCTCTTCAAGACTAACTAAAGCTGCGTGTTGGAAGTTGATGGTACTTCTTGGAGTGGTACAGCTTGCCCAGCAGCTGAGTGTGTCACAGGCGTGCCCATTTCGTCAGCGGGCAACAACTCCTCTCTGGTTATTTCCATCTCTTCACCTGCATACGAGTATATGTAATGTAAACACATACTGGAAACTCGTAACATAAAATATGTATACTTAGATTAGACCGTAACGCAAACAAATTTGTTATAGTTTTGCGCTTCTGTGGTATTAGCAATAAAGAGATTTTGTTAATGGTCTGCTTTTTCATTAACAATGAATTTCTTTACTTTATTTACAAACTCATTTGTATTTTTAACAAATTTAAGTACTTTTTAGTCAAAGCGCCCAAGGCGTATGTGCACAACGGTATCATGACACCGATTTTACCTGCAGTGTTTTTCAGCTGCAATTGCAACGATTGATCTGATGTTGCTGCACATCCAGGTGAAAGTAGTACATCTTTTGTTCAATGTCATTGATAAATACCATGAGAGTATTCATTCCGCTACCGGTAAATTTTGAAATTACTTTTTTTTTCTCTGTGTTTTTAGCACATTTTATCACTTTTTAGATGATCAAATTGTAACAAAACTTTCTAAATAAAATCATTTATTCGGTATTTTATAAAATTATATCATATCAATCAATCAAATCATTCCAATAAAATATTTTAAAAACAGTATTAAGTATTTGGTGGAAAGGAACGTCTATTTTTTTGTTGGAGTCCGCCAATGCTTTAAATTCTCCTGTTTCGAATATCCTGAAAACCTGAGGTTTCATATGAATACTTGTGTGTATTCCCCATTCTTTTAAGAAAAACATGTCCTTTTTAATTTGTTGTCCAATTCGTTCTGTAATCCATCGAAATCAATTTCTTCAAAGATCTCAAAATTAAAGCAAATGAAACTTCTTCTAATTCCGCGGATGCAGCTTCCACATTAAAGTGGCTAAAAAACTTCTCGTAATCCTTAAAATAATCATCCAAATTTAATCCTAGCTGGTTACTAAAATCTATAAAATAGTTGCTGCATCGGTTTCGGATAATTCAAATTTTTAAAGGGTTGTCTGTATTCTTCACTTTGCATATTCTTAATGGCCGAAGAAAATCCCTGGACATCAAGATTTTCAAGCGCTAGAGTTTATCAATTACATCGAGATGGAGATAGGGTAGAAAATCATCGAGTTTGTCTTTAATTAAGTGGCTCATTTTTTCTTCGGGAATATTCGAATGAACGGTATAGAAAAAAAAAATACACCACTTAATTTTTTTTAGCGAGAATATAAACTTAATACTTTTTCTAAAGGGGAATTAATTATATTTACATCTTCAACTTTGCTAATTTAACAAATTTGATTATACATATATCCATTATTTATACCTAAATTTTGTTTAAAATTACTTTGAATTGATTGTTTATGAAATTTTCATAAATTATAATTATTAATACTATTAGTTATTTTAAAAATGCACATATTTCCGGGTGATTAAGAAAAAATATGTATTTAAGAATATTAAACTTTTAATGCTTTTACAGTGAGCATCTTATACTCTTCTCAACAATTTTAAGGCTTATAAGTTGCATAAGCTGTAACTTTACATTTCGGTTTCTAAATTTAAACATAAAACTACGACAAACTAATTCTAAAATTAATCCCCGAACTGGGATACGCGCTTTTAGTGGCAACCGAACAGTGCGCCATGGGCAACACGCCCGGAAAAACACAAAATCGCCCAAGAAACAAGAAATATCTTTATTTAAAAGGAGCAGGTAATGTTTACTTATATTCTTTCCTTATAAAGAATTAAATTTTATATAATTTAATTACTTTTTTAAACTAAAACTGACTTAAACTGTAACAAGGAATATGTTGGTTAGAGTTATTTCCGTACATCCACTTAAAAACTTGACTGGAAAACTTTAATGGCTTTCAGAGCGTCCGTCTCCTCCAGGAAAACCATATTTAGTAAGCGACACTGGAATTACCACTCCCGATGTTCTTACAATTCATTGGGATCCACCCCTGAAAGATGGAGGAACTACCCTTACAGGCTATCTCGTAGAACATCGGCGCACTGGTTCACCCCACTGGGTGAGAGCCACTCCATTATTGACGCATCTACCAGAATTAACTTTGAGTGGCCTGGAGCCTGGATGGAGATACCAATTTCGAGTATTTGCCGAAAATCTTGTTGGCCTTTCCGATCCTAGCGAATTGTCCGAACCTCTAACGGTTACATTGCAAAGATCGGTTATTGTAGCTCCCAAATTCACAAAGGAATTACAAGATACCATCGCTTTGGAAAATGATAAGGTTGAATTCGTGGTTTATTATGTGGGCCAACCGGCTCCGAAATTATGTTGGTTCAAGGATGGCTTTGAGATATTTAGCAGCCGAAGAACTAGAGTTTTAACAGAACACGATAGAAGTGTTTTGACCATTCACCAATGTGCAATTTGCGATCAAGGAGAAATAAAATGCACGGCCACTAATAAAGCAGGACATGCTTCGACGAAAGCACAACTTACTTTGGAAGCTCCACCTTGTATTAGATTACCCAGGCAATACGAAGAAGGGTTGCTATTCGAAATTGGCGAAGTTATAAGACTAAAGGTCTCGATTGCTGGTTTGCCGGCACCTTTAGTGTTTTGGTCTCACGACGGCGAATCGATTAATGAATGCGAACGATACGAAATTGAAAACGATAGCACTTCTTCGACTCTTCGGATTGCCGAAGCTCACAGAAACGATAGAGGCGAATATCAGATCAAAGCGGCGAATAAATTGGGATCGGATGTGGCTTCGTTTTTAGTAACGGTCACCGATAAACCTGCACCTCCGGGAAAAGCCAAAGTTATGATGACTTTGGGCCGATCAGTTACTTTGTCTTGGAGTACTCCAAATGATGATGGTGGCAGCAAAATAGGCAATTACATAATTGAATATTATAGATTGGGTTGGAACGTTTGGTTGAAAGCTGCCACCACAAAGCAATTGAGCACAATTTTGGGTGATTTGATTGAAGGAAGTGAGTACAAGTTTAGAGTTAAAGCGGAAAGTCCTTTTGGTGTGAGTGAGCCCAGCGAGGAATCCGAATTGGTTTTTATTGCGGATCCCAAAAGAGGAATTTTGCAACCTAATCATAAAAGCAGAAGTCAAGATCTAATCGATGATTTAGCTCCAGTGGCTGCAAAACGAAAGAAACCGCGTTCGCAATCTTCTTCCAGATATGGTGACAATAGCGATTACGATGATGTTGAAAATATTCCCTCTAAATCTGAACGGTTAAAGTTACCCAGTCAAAGTCTAAGCAATACACCAAATTTGTCTCCACATACACCCAGAAAACAATCTATTCTTAACAAATCCCTCTTTGATCGCGAATCTATTTACAAAGATATTACTTATGGGAGTCCTGATATAAAAATGAAGCGGCCTGAAGTTCCTTCGTCGCCTAAAATTGATGGAACAAAATCGGCAGAATATAAAACCCTAGATGATTCTAAAAGGATACCAAATGATCAACTAACACAAAGAACCCACAAGACAGAAACTGACGATTTGAAAAATTCTAGAACCCCATCTGAGCAAGTTAAAAGCCGATCCCCAAGTCCTAACAGATATGTTCAACGGCCAGATAAACCAAATAGATTCATGAGAGAAAAGTCCCCCAATAGTACCAAGCCAACTTTATCCAGAGACAACAGCGAAAATTTAGGCGGCAGTACTGAATTTATGATGGTACTATTTCCTGATGAAATTAAAGGTGAAATCAAATCTTTTCCATTGATAATAAAATGAAATAACCACGATATAACAACTTTTTTTTTCAGATATGGAAGCTGCATCCGATATTAGCTATAATGAAAGAAATTTATCCAATATACCACCACCATTATCGCTTTCTGCTCCTGAATTAGGAACCGAACCTCCCAAACTGGAAGAATTAAGATATTCAGTAAGTTCCACTGAATTATTACATGAGCGCGCCATGTTTAGGTTCTACGAAGAAGCGTTAGCAGAAGAGGAAATAATTAAACGAAAGATTGCAAAACATGAGGAAGAACGTCGACCAAGTGTTATACCGAGGATACAAATTAATAGCAGAGATGATGAAAATATTGTCGGTCTTGAGCGCAAACATTCTTTGAGGAGAAGGATGTCAGCTGGAGGAACAGTGCCGCAAAATATACTGCTCGCTCAGAAAAGGCACAGTTTACGCAATTCTGGTGACTTCAGTGACCTGTTTGATATGAAATTTTCCAAAAATTTGTCTGTAGAAGAGCGCAGAGAGATTATGAAAACTAGGCAACGGTCGGAAAGTGAAGAAAAGGAAGAGGAAGAGTTTGAGAAAATCCGCGTGAAAGTGGGCGGAAAAAAAGAGAACAGGTCGAAAAAGATAAGCGTAGTAAGAGAGGAAAGTTGGGAAATGGAAGATGAAACATTTGAGCTGGAGGAATCATCTGAAGATGAAAGATTGAAAAATGTACAACCAAAATCATTGGATTATTATTCAGAAGAAGAAGATCAGACTTACCATCCGAGAATGGAGAACAGGGTACTTTCGAAATACGAAGCTCCATTCGAAATATTAAATAAACCGGCAAAGTTACCCGATGAAAATTTCGTGCCTAAGCCTATATTAAAAAAGAAAAACAATGGAGAACTAAGTCCACCAATTTATTCAAAACCCGAAGAAGCAATGAGAGGTCGATCTAATTCTTTGATTGACGAATACTTAGATATTAGAAAGCCAAAATTGGAAATTACTGTTAATGAAGAGTATCCGAATACATCAGCGATTGCAAGCGCCGGGCTAGCAGCAGCTGGCATTGTGATTTCTCAGCCAATTTTAAAACAAAAAGCTGCGGACGATGCCAAGGTAATCATAGATCACTATGAAGACATAGTAAAAACTCGTCCAAGTAGGAATGTGAACAAGGGTCCCGAAAATAACCCAATTAGAGAGGCTCTGCGAAGAGCTGCTGCTATGCAAGCTGCTATGCATCACAGTGATGAAGAGGATCACGAAATTGAAGTGAATATGACACAACCAACTGAATCAAAGATATTTGCTGATGTAAAAACCAATAAAAGTACATCAAATCGAGAGACAATTGATAGAAGACTCAAAGAAATCGAACAACGCATGGAAAATACTTCAAACGTATCCAAACTACCGGGAAAAAACACCGATGATGTATATCCCAAGTTGCCTCAAGCTCCCATAAGCAAACTTATCGAAAAACCAGTCCCCAAAGAAGAACCAATAATCAAATTTTCAGAAAAACCAGCCCCCAAAGAAGAGCCAAGTGACAAAAATGTATCAATCAGAGGACGAGAAACCACAAGGCCAGCGAAACAAAGAACGGGCACCTGTTCGAAATCGCCCAAACGAAGCATATCAAAAGGGCCAATAACGGCCACTGAAAAGACGTCATCAAGATCATCTTCAAGAACTAGAGCTCCTTCGAAAACTCCTTCGTCTCGTTCAAGTTCGGTGGCTCGCAATCAAAACTCTCAAAGCAGATCGAATTCTTTGACACGACCACCCTCAAGATCGGCTTCGAAGACACGCAAATCTCCTTCGCCGGGTCCTCAAACTACATTTTTACGCAAACCAAAAATGTGCGAAATAATGACGCAAACATCCACCAACATTGATCCATTTGTTCCCAATATTGATGTTGCCAAACTCGAGCAAATCTTTGTGGAAAATTTAAAGGAAGAAGCAAGAGTTAAGGTGAGATCTTCAATGGATTATATCACAGATTTGGCAATGTTTGCGGTAGTCATTTGGGTGTTTTTATTCAGCAATGAATTATTAGCAATTCCGTTCTTATTAATTGCTGTTTATCGGCAATTAAATGAAGAACTGGGCCGATGGGTTCCACAATGGATAAGAAAGCGGTGGAATAAACCGAAAAAACAATAAATAATATGTTATTCCGAATATATTTTATGATTTTAAATTAATATTGTTGTTTATTAGAGTAAATATTAGCAATTGTTTACGTTCATTTTTTATTTTTATTTTTATCATTCCTAGAAGATTTTTTTGGATTTTTCATAATTTTCATGATTACAGAACATATTTCACTCTTATATTTTTAACTTGGTAAATTTATAATTATGAGATTTTGATGGATTTTCATTATCCTTCGAATTTTTTCTTTGTATCCTGTTTCTTTACTTCAGATATTGCTTAAAAGATGTCGTTACATAATTGTTTTAATAGAAATTCTCTGTGGTTTCAGTTGCAATTAATTGCACCGCTAATAAACATTTTATTTTTTTAATTAAAGATGTTGTTAAATGAAATAACATTTTTACACTAATTGCATTTTTTATTAATTTTTGCCTTCAATTTCAATATCGTTTGCAAATAAAAAATAAATAATTAAAAATCAATATAAAATTTTCATCAAAATCGGGATTACAATTCAGACGAAATCGTATTTGCAAATTGGGCCTGTAGGTTAATTGTATAATTTGTATTTATGATGAGTGGACAGCCCGAAGCCAACTTTCTGGATGGCGATTGTGCTGTGATTAATCGGAAATTAAACGCCAATGAAATATCGCGCGCGTCATTATTATTCTCGTATCTACTCTCTTAATTACGGTAACGCGAGTGCAGAATCAGTATGCAGTAAGACACAATTCCGAGCATTTTGGAACACTCTCCAACAACTGCAATACCATACCTTATTAATGTTCCAAATGCCAAAAATAGCGAAAAGAAATTCGTCGACTCTCCATAAAGGGATCGAGGATGTGCGTGCAAACATTAAAACCGGCAGCAAGGAAAAAAATGCAGGACCACCTTATCTTATTAATTGCTTTTAATTAATTAAATGTGCATCTGTGGTATAAATTAATCGATTCCATCGATTGCCACCTTGTAATTTCATTAATTTTACACTTGTTTTTCTCTTTTTTGCATTAATGTTTCGATTAAAATTTAATTACTTGGTTTGGTTCTCATAAGATGTTTTTGTAAATGATTTTAATTTTTTTGTAATTTTTTTTTTAATAAAAAAGTACAATTATTAGTTGAAATGTTGCAATTTTGAATGATGAATATTAAGTCATTATTTCTAGGTTTTTTTGTTTAAATTTTAATACTTATTTTTGCGATCTTGAACAGTATAAAAACAAATGTTGCATTCAGAGGTCATACTTAATGTTGAATCTAGTTATTTTGCCATTAGGATTTTGTAATTATTTTCATAATGATTTATAATCTTACTAGACTTCCCTTGAATGAAAAAAAAAAAACAAGTTACAAAGTTTAAAGAATTTTTATTGTCTTGGAAAAATTTATAACAGTAAATAATGGTAAAATCCTAAAATTCTGGAACTCGATTCATGAAATAGTTGACTAAAATTGTAAATTGTTGCTATAAAACAAACATAATCGCTGTTGTTGCATCTTTGACCTAGTATTTTGCACAATTGATTCTTAGCGTAGATAATACCATTTGGAAAATGCTGCAAACAAATATGCACATTGTCTTTTCTTCGAATATTTTGGAGCAATTTGTAAAAAAAAAAAATGCAGAAAAACATAGGCTGTAGAAAGACAATAAAGTAATTTACGGTCTTATTTTTTAAGAGTTTCTTCAATTGAGCTATTACATACAATTAGTTGTAAACTAGGAAAAGTGTTTATCACGAAAAGAGAGTAATTGCACCCAGGAAATAAAAACGTTTTAATGACCGTTCCAAACATTTATATATATATAGTTAATTCGCTCGTAAAAGTGTTTTAATTAAATAAACAAAAAGTCTGATATACAGTTCGCACATTATATTAATTCCCACTAATTGTTTTATTGCAACAATAATATTTAATTAATCCAAAGAAGAGTCGGCTATTACATTGTGAATGCAAACTTTTCCACCGTTTTTATGCGCGAGCGATTTTCACTTTTAATTTGAATTGTTTACCCAAACCGTTACTTAGTCCGCTTACGAATTTTCGAAAAATTATATGCACTTAACGAGAGTGAAATTATTTTCCCATGATAACATAATTTTTCGCAGCAGCATATTGCAAGTGAAAGTATATCTTTCTTCCAGGGCAATTTCAAAATTACGGAAATATGCACCGATTAAATGACGAACGATGTACCTAAATATGAAATCATAGACCGAATATTCAATAATTAGGAATTTCGCTCGATTGAAAAGATGAGTCACACTTGCGTAATTGCATAATTAAGGCGGTGACTTAGGTTGCAACCACTTTTAGTAATTTATTTTCCATTGTAATAAATTATTGGGCGGACATATTTTAATTAATGCCGTTGACAACTCTCGCCTTTTTGTAATCTGCTATTTTAGTTCTTAATTGACGACAAACTTAATTAAGATCGTCGAATGATAGTTGGGAATTAAATTGTATCTGATTTTTTTTAACCAGATTTTCTTTAAAAATAGGTCGTTCGAATAATCAAGGAGTTATTTGAGGAAAACTTTTTTGGAAACAGATTTCCCTTTGTGCTTTTCCATGGAATCATGCAAAGTCACTCGAAACTAAGCAGTTCCAACAATAAAACAAACTGTGGGTTTTTTGTTCGGCCATTGTACGACTATTTGTATATTTCACTAAGCGCGGCTTATTATTCAGTATCGTTATCCATACTATTTATTATTGTTATTAATGAAATCCGTTACGTTGCCGAGACAGTTGCCTTTTAACCTCTCTCGCCGTTCTTTGTTACAAAGTGTTTGTGCCTCACGAATTTATGCACACATTTCAACGCCCACACACTTTTTCGATAAAATTAGGTCTCATTTTTCGTTTGTCTTGTTGTTTTTTTTATATATATTGATTGTTGTTGCGAATGAAGATAATGCGGCTTTTGTGTGACGCGCAGCATTTTAATGATTTTTTGATAAAGGCTCAACGACCACCATGAAGCGAAAATTATGCAAATGATGTGCAAAAATAAGAGATCAAGATAATTACAACCCGCCGAAAAAAATTATAAAGCAATAAATTTTTTTTCGCCAATACGCAGTACAGTTTTTGCTTCAAAAGCACTTATTACATCGCATAAATTATATGCAGTAATTTCAATAATTTATTCGACAAAATTTCTTCTGTGCGCCCATTCAGTTGCGAAATTTACGTTACATGCAAATAATTGCGGTTTTTGGGCGATGATAATTATTTACTTAGCGGGGTTTGCGGTTAGTTGTCGCTTACTTTTGTCATTAGCGATCTAATATTAATTTGAAAAGCAAGAAGGTCATGTTGCGGTTGTTTGTGCATGTTTTAAATTAAAGCAACCACTTTTAATCGCGCCAGACAATAAAAGTAGAAGAAAATTTGTCTCTGAATGGCACAATTTAAGCATTAATTTACTAACTGTTATTTGCCGGTGATTATCACAGGGTCATTAATGAGCAATTAATTTCCTTGGATGGATGTCGAACAGAAAAGCAATCTGCTTGATAATAGCTATTTTTTTCTTCAGGAAGTTTAAAATATATTTGTTTCCATATTTAATTGAAAATTTTCTTTTTAAATAAAATATTTTATAGTTATTTTTGCATAGTTTTGTTAATTGCCTATATTTATATGAATAAGTAATAAATACGATAAAAATATTTCGATAATTTTACTTTATTTGCAATTATTTTCAATGAATTATATCTTACATACAATAGTTAACAACAAAATGAAATTTTAATCATTGACTAATAAGTAATAATACTAAGTTTTAATTAAAAACAAAAGTCTCACAAGTTGTAAAATTTATTATTTGAAACGTAATAATTATACATAGCAGCACATGAAGACTTGTAATCGATTTATTAAGCCATTAATATCAATAAACCCGCCTTAATATAGTAAGCAAGAAGAATAAACAACCCCCGATAGTAAAACTTGGCGCACCCATCTTCCATCATATTTTTTATAAGGGTCTCCACATGTATTACTACATGCAATCAGCCAATAAATACAAAACAAAAAGCAAACGAGAATTACTAAATTCGTCCATCAAATAATTGCATTTTTGCCAAAATACCTCACTGAGGATTGAAATTGGTACGTGACGAATTCAAGTTTTGAAAGCAAATTGTTTATTAATTTTCTCTGCAAACTTGTAGTTGAAACCATTAAGGCTTGAGAGATGAATAACTGGCAAGTTGCGAATTTTGTTTTGGCTGGATGTTGAATGAAACCTGCATAACGAGTGGTGGCATATCCGAATCGAATGTGCAAGCATTGTTTGTAGTGGTACAATAATTGTTATTACGCAGGTTGCGAACGAAGCACGTGCAATACATTATTTTATAGCAGTCGTCGTTCGTTTCTCGCGCCGACAACTAGTGTGTGTCTAGGTTGAAATGCGTGCAATCGCGTCCCGATATCCGAATGACGAACACTGAAGGTAACCTTATGTGCAACCACCCACGCGATCTCTACATATAGGAGCAGTTTAAAAAAATCTTAAAACCTAATTGGGGTTTCTTATATAATACAAATGTGTTTTTTGCCACTCGGTAAATATCGGTTAATTAAAACATTTATCTTTACGCGAACCGGTAAGTAATGTGTGTCTGTAAGTCAACCTTGAAATTAAGTGCTACTTCAGACTTATCGCGCACTTTTAATTTTCATCCTTTTAATTATGTTCGCTTAATAAGTTGCAAAGGATCATCAGCTAATTAGGTCGCGTTCATTGGTATATTTAAAAAATCGCTTTTTTAAAATTTCCCGAGGCAATGATTTTTCACTTCTAAAATTGGCAATTTTTTACACAAGTTATACATAAGTTGCAAACGGTACTTTATATTCTGACACACTTTGGATACCTTGACTAAGCATTGTTTTCAGTACCCTATAAAAGCAATTTTACTTACTTTCTTTTAATTATTACTTTTTTTAAACAAAAAAAAAAAGAAGAAAAAAAAATGACGCGAATATTTTGTGCTTAATTTTTGTCATAGTTTCTGAGAGTTTCAAGTATCTAATTTGAGAAAATTGAAAATTAATTCAGTTAAGAGTTGCACTTTACATTTTCTAAATTGCAATTCCGTAGAATCGTGGGGGTGGTTGTGTTAAACGGTTTTCCAAAGACAAATTCGTGCAGTGAATGCACATAAATATGCCAAGAAGGCGCCGGTTTCGTCAGTGAAACAATAGACCGATCGATTAGTTTTACCAGGAAAAGTGGGTTTTCGCTATACATAACGACGTTTCGATCGGAAAGTGGAAAACAACAGGATGGCCTACGTCGTCTGGCGAGTCTTCATGAAGAAGTACTCGAAGGTGCGCCTGGGTTTACTCAGGGGTAGCATAAGCAACGTAAGTTTCATATCCTTCTCCATATGTACTTATAGTATACGTTTGTTTGACTTTGCATTAGTTAATTAACTTAATTGAAAGTCTTTTTCGTCGCGTTTTGTTATGTGCGCTCGTAAAACTGCGCCAATTTGCCAACTGAATGAATACGAATGAATTATGGACGCACCGCAGCTATAAATTTTTTAATGGTTTCTCTGCTGAATATGATGTAATTATTTGATTTATTTTCATATTTTTCTTGCCATTTGTAATTGCAATTACAATTACAATTACAATTTGCTGCTTTGAAAAGTTGTTTATATGTACTCTTTATTTAATTTGTTTCTTGTTGGTAATGTTCGAGTTGCGGTTGATAATGTATTCCATTAAGCTCTAATTTGCTAAATTCGAGATATATTCTCTACAGACTGAAATCACGCTATCAAGGTTATCAACCTTGAGGATTCCCCCGTGACGAAAAATAGTAAAACGCAAAGAAACGTTTCCGAAACATTATTTCATGGTGCAGTTTTTTGTTGTTTGCTTTTCATGCCCAAGAAGCG
Source organism: Holobus sp. GC000080 (assembly GCA_030556065.1). Lineage (NCBI taxonomy): Eukaryota > Metazoa > Arthropoda > Insecta > Coleoptera > Staphylinidae > Holobus > Holobus sp. GC000080. Next base: position 21,980 of record JASKGO010003985.1, read on the forward strand.
TCAATAAAAAAAAGCGCCACAAATCACTTTCCTTTTTTTCTCTCCTTAGGTTTTCTCTTATTAGTGTCATTGAGAATAATACCCTCATGCAACATGGTAATTTTGTAAGGCAGCCGAAGGCACAAAGAAAAATCAACTTTTGTGTTTGCTTTAAATATGTATAGAGCGGAAAATAAATTTCCATTAATTGATTTCTACTTTCTCGCAAATTAATGGTAATAATTGCAAATTCAAATACATAAACTTATTTTTTCTAATCGGTGAGAGCACTGAGCAATATCAGAATCACAGCGTTTTTCCAGGTAGAATGAGTAAATGGGTCAAGAATAATAAACTAAGAACTAATGTCTATTTGTTTTAATCGAGTCAATTTAAGTGCAATTAAAAATGCTCTGCCTAATTTTTTACAATTAATCTGATGGAGTCTAGTGGGTAAGTAAAGTAGGAATGCAAATAAGAAAACAATAAAGGTTACCGTTTTCCAATTATACTCTAAATGAAGAGATTAATGAAGTTTTAACGTTTTAAAATTGCATTGTTTTCATTTTCTTAAAGAGATTTTTAATTAATTAGCCATTTTGGTAATTACGCCCGTGGAAGTTCTTTTCGAGCATTTTATTAAACAATGGAATTTATTTGTTATTTTAGAAAATTACTGTTTCTGTTGTCTTATTTGTATTGTTATCTTGACATCTTTGTTAAATTTCACTTTTTTGCTACAATTCCATTTATTTCGTTCATTACACTTTAAGAAAAGGAAAGGATTTTTAAAATAAATTGGAACTGAACGACCGAAATAATCGTCGATTTTTTTTTTGTAAATGATTTTAGTAATGACCCAATAATAATAATTTCCGATGCGTTTTTTTGTGTTAACATCAGAGAGCAGTAAATTGCATGTGAAAATTTAGGTTCTTACTTTCGGCTCATTAAATTCCCACAAAAGAATTCCGAAGCAAACAAAACAAATAAGCAAACATTTATATGGACATTCAGTTGGCAAACTCGAAACGAGCATTAATTCGAATGTGCACTATTTCTTTGTAGAGAGCGAATATACACTTATAGTAGACATCGCTAAAAGTCTCTCACACGCTCATATAGTCTCTCCTACAGTATCGACACGCACACATCCGTCGATTTTTCTTCTCCTTTAGTTTATCTTGCAAAAACTGAAAGTGGTCACAAGAGCATTACGACGAGCGTAAATATTTTTATATTTGTCGTCTACAGTGCGACCGGTGTGCATTTTATTGTGCGTTGCTTTTTTGCAGTACTTGCATAAATGCAAAATTGACGAACACATGCAGTTACAACCGTGCGAAACATCCATATATATTGGTCTAGATTTAAATTTTCCTTTCGATAAAATTATAAAAACTTTTTTTTTTCACTTTTTGATTATAATAATTTTTTTTATTCAATTAATTACAGTCGCGGTTGTAGATCGTTTACTTTGTATCATGCAGTTGGTTTTTGTTCGTAAAGATATTACCCACTGAAAAGCCATAAAAAGTAATGTTGGTTCAGAAATTAATTCAGTTTTTGTAATAATTTCTAAAGCTCTGTTGCAATTTATCGATTTTTTAATGTTGTAATATGGATCAAATGTGAACAACTTGCTTTATTAAGAAGTAATTATATCTTTTTCCTTTTTTGAATATAAAATTTTATTGTAAATTGCTGACACATTAAATTATTCATTGCAATCCTTTTTTTGTCTTTGATAGAATATTTTCCTAGAAAAATAAATAAATTTTATTGATATATTTGATTACTTTTTAAGAATATTTAAACAAATAATAAATTACGTTTTCTTTGCTTTAAAATCTTTTAAATAATTACTTTAAATCCAGAAAACTTTGATCGTATATGCTGCAAATAAATTCAAAACGTTCTGCATCTGTAAATATTAATTACAAATTACAAAATTGATTATATAAGATGCCCACATTGTGCTTTTGAATAATTCAAGCCGCTAATCCAAAGCATCATAACAACCAATTATTGCTATTATAAGACTAAAAACGATCAAAGCTGGTGACACATCGCGTTTCACGTCCTGTTCATCAGCCATTGGGCCTCGTTATTGTGTAATTATTGCTATTATTCTCATAATAAATACAATGAACGAAAAGGAAAAACTTTAAGGAAGGAAAAACTTGCAACACAAACACGTCTCAGTAATAATAATCGCAATTAATACACTTTCCTCCACGTAAGAGTTTGTTTTTGAAGCGACGGCACAGCGCATTCGTTAAAAAAGTCGATTCGTTTTCAATGGTGCATTGTAATTAAGTAAGGTCAGTTCACGAGCTCACGCGCAGTTTTGCCGCACGTAGAAAGTTTTAATTGTTTTCTAATGGCAATAATTACTCGCCCATTGATTTTACACCGATAAATTGCGAACTTCCGATTTATTGGGAACTTCCTCGAAGCGATTGCGAGCGACCTTTATGTGCTTGCCGCTGCATTTTGATTGACAAATTGCTTAATGTACTCGATTTTAACTACTGCATTTAAAAACACCGCTCCTTGCTGGTAAAAAAATAAACTGTAAACAATCGTGGGTGATACTTTAAACACCACTCCTTTCATTTATTAAATCGAATAATTTTCAGTGACGTTGGGTTTCACTATAAGAACCGTTTTTATTTTACTTTTTTTTTTTTCGTTTTTTTTTTATTGTTACAATTAAATTCTTAGCGGATCGTAAAATAGTTTTTATGGAAAAAAAATCGTTGGTTCCTTTTTCGGGACTTTAAAAACAATGTTTCTGGTTGCATTTAATGTTAAAAGTGGGATGTGTTGAAGTTGAAGAAACTAAGGCGAAAATAATGTTATGTAACATTTGAATTTCCAAATGCAATAAAAGAAATGCCGCCCACTCCAGCGAGGACTATTTATTATCCGAATCATCTGATTTTTTTTTATTAGCGCCTTTTAAAACGTATCCTGAAAAACTTGCGGCCTCATACTCCGACGCAAAATAATAAACGGAGTAAAACACACAAGATTACAGCATTATTATTGCATATTACGAAAGGCGGTCACTTTAAAAGCCATAACAATATGCAAATTCGTCTTTGTCGTTTAATACTTGCAAGTAATGTTTAAGGATGGCTTTATGCAGTATATAATAAATGAAATTAATTTTAATAAGTAGTTTAGCAGTTAATAAATTAAAAAATCCTTTGTTGAAATTTCCTGAAATATAATGCTTTCTAACAATTAAGCCGAATTCATATATCAGAGAAATTGTCATTTGTATAAGTAGGCAAAAGATCTCAATTATTTAGAAATTATTCGTATCTAATGTACGGTCCTTATCTTTTGGCACACAGCAAACATTTGCATAAATTTGAATACCACCATTTATTGCCGGAATAAATAAATTTTTGGATAGTTTTATTGCCTTATAAAGCCTTTCGACGTCAAAGAGCCCATGAAATTATTACAGATAAGCTGAATTTTGCAAGAGAAACTGTTACAATTTCGGCTCGAAGAAACAAATGGAAATCGAAGGATTCTTCAAGTTGCGAGGCGAGCGAAAGTTTCTGCAAACGCTTTCTAATCCTTCTAACAGAGGGGTCTAGCGGTGCCTTCTATCGTATAAATGGTATAAAGATAAAGCAAACTGAAAAGACACGAAGGCTTTAATGGATAATATATTTTACTGCTGGTCTCTTTTGATCACGCCTGAGTAGACTTGTAATATGTTTACATATATTAACTGCAAGTAATTGTAAAGCCTGTGCCAATTGAAAACTGATAGCATTAAATCAAAGCTCCAGTGCAGTGTATTTAATTTGCTCATTGCTTACGGTAAACCATAACAAACTATGCCTTTGCATTTGTATTTTAAGAGACGGTGTCTTAAGATAATGTAATGTATGTGTACAAGTGTCTTGATTGTTCTTGTAAGTATGCAAATTATTTTCCCAGTAGATATGCAACAACCGGATATTGGATTTTGCGATATTTAAATTTATAGCATTCTTTACATTTAATGCACATTTTGCAATACATATTTCTTATTGAGTTGCAAAAATTTGCAATTTTTGATGACTTTCTTATGAAATTATTCAATAAATTGAATACTGTTTAATGAATTTAAGACTTGGATTTATCTATTCAATATTATCATAAAATTAATTGATTTTTTTCCGGTTGATTGCCATTCAGTATTATTACAACTATGATGTAATAATTATTGTTTTATGTATTTGTTTAAGTAAGTAATTTATCTTATCGTTTATGTACTTAAGCTTTGTAATAAAATGTTACAGTATGTTATGGATAATGATATTTTATTAAATAATCAAAGAGTCATTTTTATCAACAAAAAAAATATGATAATTTGTCATATGTTATATGTTATTGTCTTGAATTTATTATTTTAAAATAAATATATAACTTTTAACTTATAAATAGTTAAATTTTGTTTGAATTTAAAAAGTATAGCTTTTTATAATTTTTGTTATTTGAGAATATTTCAAATTTACATCAACCAATTAAAATGAAAGTGCTCATTTTAATTTTTTCAAATAATATAATGAATAAAAAACTAAGTGATAACCTTAGAAAATCTGTTTATAATAGATTTTATAAATATCTAAAAATGAAAAGGATGTTTTTTATCATTTTTGCGTCAAAAATTTTAATATCTTTCTTTTTATTTTCACTTTTAAATTTCAATCCTTAAAAAGTAAATGTCAATTTTATTGTTAAATTTTTAACTGATTGTCTGTTTTAAATAATTCAAACAAAACACTAACACAATTTTTTAATGAGTGTCATACAATCAACCGCTAAAAATAAAAGTAATTAATTTTTTTATATATAATGAATAAAAAACTTAGTGAAAACCTTAAAAAATCTTTAAAGTGGTTGATGTTATAAGTATTTATATAGGAAATAATTATTTTTGTAGCTTTCTAGGGTCCAAAATGGTAAAATAAAATTGAAACTTCTATTAAATCGTACAAAGAAAATCTCTAATTTTTAGTTGAGCAATTTTTAACTGACTGACTATTTTGAATAATTCGAATAAAAAAACCTAAGTTTTCAAATTGACTAACCACACAAGAATGATTTATTACACAATATTTGCATTGAAAGTTCGGGCTGTTTCACAAACCAAACCTTTGTAAGTTTTATAGCTTTTAAATTTTCCCTTAAGTTAACCATAACTTGTTCTGTAAATTATGAGTAAATTACCCATAAAATCTATTGTTTTATTACCGCATAGCCAAGTTTAATCAATCACTCAATGGATGCAATTATACTCGCCGAAATCAACAGGATAATACAGAACTTTTTCCTACAATTACCTATCCGATTTCAATAATTCTAATCAGTTCAATATTAAATTTAATAAAAAGTCTCATAAATGATGAAATGTATAGCTTCTTAACACCGAAATAAAAGATAATAAAAAGAATATAATAATAATTTTCAAGACAAGTAGGAATGGCTATTGTATCCTGTATAGCGTGTGACAAATGATGAATTAATAAATTCAAAAGGACAGTCCTACAATTGCACAGCTTTGACGCTACAGTTGGAACAGTTGAATGTGCACAAGAACCGGGTACATGTCATATACATTTATAAAGAAATGACGCAATGTTTTCATGTCAAAGGGTACTTAATGTAGGTGCGCCCGGTCGGTCTCTCACTCAAATGCAGCAACTCCACCTTTTCCATTGCAAAACACTACTGACAAACTTTGTGGTCTCTGTTCTCCGTGGCAGTTCAACTGCATATATTTATAAATGCAGCTTTTAATAGTTTTATTATATCGCTAACGTGCATTAATTGCTTTTTAATATTATTGCTACGCGAATTTCGTTCCCACGGTCGACATCTTTTGTTATTCCCTTTCAAGATTTTTTTCTTCCTCCAATTCGTTTTTGGAATTTATCCATTCTGTGAACATTTTGTAAACATTATTCAGTTACAATTTACAAGGAAACCAAAAGCTACTTAAATTTGAATAACAGCCTGAGCTGTGAACATAAATAATTTTTATTTTACTTCGTAACACGGGAATTATATTACCGAAGAATATTTTATCAGTTATTTATTTATTCAGTGAAAGTTATAAGCTTTTGTCATTTTGTTACCTTTAACGATTAATTATTTCCAAACATTGTTTCTCACCGTGCAGTACCTAGGTACTTTTTTCTAGTCATAAAACACAACAAAAATCTAAAAAGTTGCCAATTAATGTAAACTGCTCCTAGGTTCATTTTTTATTTATCATAAAACACAATAAAAAAACTAACAAGTGACCAATTAATCTATTCAAAATCTATATTAAGCCGAAACTAACAGATAAATTAAACACAATGAAACACTGAACAATATTTCATCGAGGAAAATATGGGCCGTAAAATAATGCAAACTTATTCTTTTATGATTTAATAAATTATTGTTTGATCATTAACCGCAAGAATTATTACAACTTATACATATATTCGCCACTTATCTTGCGGTCATTATTACGGATACATTAAGAAATAAGTTTATTGTTACCTTAACAATAAATAAAAGCGAAATGACGTAACGCAACAATTGTTGGAAGTGTCTGTATTTATCATGTGCTTTTGCATATTAAATGTCTTTATAAATAAAGAGATCGCTTATTTTGCAAAATGTATAAGCAACTATAAGAGTTAATTAAGTGCGCAAATGTATTGCACTGCGGCAATGGAAGTAACGGTCAAGTAAAATTTCACTGTTTATATTTAAACGTTTCAGAATTATTGTATGACTTTAATTAGAGTTACGATAATTCCATAATTTACTCGACATTTCTACGAACGGCGAACTTTTCTTTGCCACGCTTAAACATATCGAAACGGTTTCTATTTTATTCCGGACGTTTCATTTTCCATACCTGATACTTGTAACTGTAGTAGTAACTGATAGCATAAATTGCAAATGGCTTCATTCATTTCATACATGGTGAAATTAAAATTAACATTTATTTTCTCATTATAACAGTTTCGTCTTTCTATGTTTTATATTTCAATTGAATATCGTTGGCTTTTTTGATGTTTTTCTGATTAAAAACAAAGAAAATGAAAATTGTCAGCCGCTGCACGCAAGCTGCCATTAATATTTAATATTCAACTTGGAAACACCGGCAGAAAAAACATCTTCAAAGTTTCGTTGCTAATGCAGAGCAATTTACACATTCAATTCAGAATGTCAGCGGAGGCAGTCGGCGGAGTGATTCCGAAAATGATGCATATTTATGGGAAGTTTAATTGATTTCTCTCCCCCTAGTTCTACGAGTAGACCCCATGGCGTCTATCATATGCGTAGGTAAACAATTGGGGTGAATTTTCCGCATTTCCGACCACCAACAGAAGAACATAAAAGCAGCAGCAGAATGCACGCAGTGGATTCTGTAATGAAACTTTTTCCACACACGAAACTTTCAGCGGAGAGTTCATTTGCAGAACTTATTGTAGGTGGTGCGCATGCAATAAAGGTGTATCACGTTTTCGCACACGTTTTGCAGATTATCGAATCACTTCCGGAGTGGTGTATTTATTTAATAAGTTGTCATAAACACGCGGGGACTTTAATTTAAACTCGCACTGCGAACAAAAGTGTTTAAATGTCAGTCTCTCGTATTATAAACATATGAACAACTATTGACATTATAAAATGCTCATGTGGAGGTTTAACGAACGTCGTTTCCCTTTTTGCGCTCCGAGCGCGAAACGCTGAAAGCTGCACAAACGTGCATTTTAGCAAAATTTTGCCGGCAAGTGATTAATTCTCCACTTGAACTAGGATCTCTTCTTCTGAACACTGCATACGTTATTTCTGCGAATGTTTCGGAAAAACCGCGCGATTGCCATTTACGGTGCGCAGCAAAATTATTAATGGACTGTTATCAAATACCGGCGGATTTTTCTGCGGCGAAATTCACTGAGAGCTGGTGAAAACGCTCGCCGTAGGTGGCTGCGTGCATATTAATGATAACCCGATGAAATTTATGAACAAATCCATTGCTAATTTTATGGCTGCTTTTACTTCTGTCTGTCTGCTTTTTTCCCCTTTTGCACAGCCTATTAGTTTGATTTAACTGCAATTCTGCGATGCCAGCCAGCAAACGTGGAAGTCGTACACTTTTGTTATACAACCGACGTGCACACCACTATTTATTAACTAATAAATAAATAATTTCTTAGTTATTATTAGCAGTCAGTATTGACTTATTGACACCATAGATGCATCACTTTCTCTTTCAAAACTTCAAAGTTTCGTTGCATGAGATAAATTATTAGTTTGTTGTTATTTTCTACTTTTTTTTTTTCAATTTGTGTTCCTTGTTTGGGCATGCGAGTATGTGGAAAAAGATCTCGTGCAGAGAGCAAAAAGATTTTTCATCCCGATTCCCCCCATTTGGGAATTGTGGAAGCACGTTTCTTTGGCCGAGCGGAAACGCCCAGAAGCAATTTGCAATACTTGATCTTTATAGATTAGATGAAATGAGATAAAATTATACGGGGTGAGTGTTGGCTGCCATATCGATTTTCAATTTGTTTGTTTTTGCATTCGGGCGATGCGAAATTAATAAAGGCAACTAGTGGATTTCATTGAGAGAACCGAAACGGAATACAAAGTATGGAAAAGTCGCGACGCCGACGCATCAGCTAGCCGATTTATAGGTTGTGTATTCTGGGCGCCGCGACGCTCAACCCCTACGCCTTATTCCACGAAATGTCTCTAAACGGTACGAACGCTCGAGTCAAATTTTACATAAAGTTTTAGTTTTCCAATCAAAATTCATAATTGCAAACAAATTATCATTTCATGTTTGTTAAAAATAAAAATAAAACGATTTTTCGGTTTTTATAATAATTTAAATTAACTAATGAATGTGTTTTGTGCAATTTTTTAAAAACCTGTGAAAATTGATATCAAAAATGAGTGTAAAGCAATGCTTGTAAATCGACCGCTATAAAGATCCGCGTCGTTTGGGGTCAGGTCACTAGAAAATCGAATATCGTACTCATTATCGTACCCCGTTTTTCCTATGACCTCCCTTCGAATACTGTCCGTTGATAGATAATGCGGCGCAATCTGTTAAAAAATAGTACCAGCCCGGATCCATATCTCAGGACTAACGCTTTATTCACGTCATTCGTAACACCAAGTGTCATTAATTTATTCCCTTTGATGTAAGTGCCCTTAAAGATACAGGGGAAACTACATGGTACACGGCATTAATTAACAAGAAACTAAAAATAAAATAAACATTAAAAAACAAAAACTATGAAACCATTAATATGATAAAGAGAAATAGAAAGGTAGGTGATTGCTATCTATGTTTGCACGTAATTATAATATCTATTTATGCATTTATTAATAGATGCGGTCACCATGTTAGTACTATGAGTGGTTTTTGCTAATTGCCTCTTGTCTGTCTGCATTTGCAATTGTAAATCGAGCGGATCTGATTCAGAGTCAAAGCTGAAGAGGCTGAAAAAGAATTGCTGCAAAGCAATAACACTTGTAAATAAACTCGCGGATGATAATAATACACGCTTGATTTATTGCAACATTAGCATTATTAATTAACTAATAATTGTGCACTTATGGGTAATAAATCATAGTCGACGCGGTGCACAGGAAGCGCCTTGTGTGTACTCTCTTACAATAATAGCAGAACTCTGAGGTTGAGGAGAAAGACGAAAAATTAGCCATGCATAAAGATTCGACTGTTTAGTAGTTTGTGGTTATTGGCATGTTTGTAATAAGTGTATGTTAGATGTGTGTATGTGGAGGAATCGATGCACCTCTCTCGGTGTGTTCTCTTCCGACCCGACCAACGATAATACAAGGAAAATATTAATGGTCGTAAATTATGTTCTCACGAAGATAGTAATAATAACAACAACAAAACATTAGTTTTAAGAGGTACGGATAATGTAAATTGTTAGTGTTAGCTGATAAATCTCGATGCGAGACGCTGTAGTCCGACACCTTTTGCGACTCATTTCGGAAGTTGTTCTCTTGTGGGAAATGCCATAGAAGTCCTTGTTGCGACGCGGGATTTCACACCCGAGAGATTTCCTTTATGCTAATTTCGCGCGAAAAAATTTGTCGCTGACTACGCTATAGCTAGCTATACTATGGAGTGAACGAAATTCTGCATTCATTTTCCAAATGCCGCTCGTAATTTTCGCGACCTGTCAAGGTCAATAAGATAGGGTCTACCGGAATGGGAAATTTACATAACGCAAGGTCCGCATAATCGTAAATTACTTCTCCTGCTGCAAATAGTTTTGACGTAATCAATAAATGCTGCACGAAAGGAATAATTAATTAATTACTCCGAGGAAATGATCTGCACTGTATAAATTATTCAGGCGAGAATGATGTTTATTTTGAAAGTCAAGGACTGTTTTCATAAAATAAAAGTTTCGATAGCAGGAAGTATATTTTGCAATTATTTTTAATTAAAAAAAATATGCATTTTCATTGGCAATTAGAGCTAAGTATTACATTCTAATGCTTTCGTAGATGAGAATATGACTAATTTAAGTGTATGTTTCTTTAATATTCAGCAAGTCATTGACATTTTTCAGTTTTATAGTCTTTAGTGGAAAATCAATTTAACAGTTTCCAAGATTTGATTTTTGGAACATTTCAAAATTTTATTCCCACTGTTGCAGTCTTACAAAAAAAAAATTATAAAAAAACGAGAGGAAAAGTTCTTTATAATTATTTGTGCATGTAGTTTATCGCGCCATTAATCGAAAAGCCGAAATTTCAGGCCGCACTTACCGATTTAATGGTCGCTTTTATGGGATTTCATTTTTGTTCTCGATGCACCTTCAAAATGCACACAAGGCGAAAGTAAAAGTGCTCAGAGTAATTTCGATAATGAAACTGTGCGTATATTTAGGTATACGGTTTAATGAAAGAGCTTTTAAGCTCGCGCATCTCTTGATCAGCTCTCTCTTCCGTGCACCATAAGCAAACCGCCGATAAGGAATATAATAATTGGTAATAACCGAAATATTAGTAATGTGAATATCCAAATAGTATTCACATAATACTTTTTAGTGAAATTATAAAACAAATGTGGGAATTGCAACATTCGATTTCGGAAAAGGGCCCAGCCCTGTTTGCTTCTAGGCTATACTATACGTGTAGGTTGCACTTATCGATCGCCGCTTTTATCGCGAGCACTCCAGACGCAGAGCTTTTCTTCTTTTCACGGTCGCCACCATACAATAATAATGTAATAAATGGCTCGCAGCGCGAATTTCCCTTTTACTGTTTCCCACAGCACCGTAGGACACTTAATTCGAATGAATAAAAAAAAAATCCAAACTCATCCGAATAAATAAGGTGCTCGATTGCATAATGCAGTGCTGCAAACAAAGCTCTTACTTTTATTACTTCAGTTCTTCACTGTTGAGTAAATTGCATTCAATATTAATGATTTCCAGAACGGATTATAATTAATCCGTAAGTGCGCGCTCGGTGCGCGTCTGTCGAAACCGAAACGGCCTTATAGGGACACATAATTATCGTCAATACATTTTCGGCTTTTCACTTCATATATGCTTGAGTAGCGTCCGATTGCATAATACCAAATCTAGGAGTTTAAAGTGACGTTTGAGTATTTGAAGCGCCGTTACGGTCAAGTTCAAGTTGCGATCGGCGCGCGTTAATGCTCAAAGAGATTCATTAATCATAATCCGTTTTACGTACACAGGTAAATGTTGTTTCCACGACTGTTGTATGTTATACGTTATACCTTTATACTATACTAGCGCTCGCGTTCTAACGTAATTAGATTACAACAAATGACGGACGGGGTTTTATTGCAGTGTGCGGATGATGGACGGTAATCAGGAGGACGAGGGCGGCCCGAGGAGGGTCGCAGAAAATGATATAGCGCATTGTGTATAGTGTTACACATTTAAATTCGATTTTCTGATTATAATGCACATACTGCATCCTAAAGTACACATTATAATGGGGGTTCCCTTATTGCTCTGTGTGGTGCACAACATCCGCTCAGACACGCGATGCACTCTTGCATTTTGTTGTTGCCGTGGTAATAAAATAAGTCTCGGTTTCTACCCCCGGGGGAAGAATACTTGATTTAAGAAAACGAGCACCGAGAAGAACCGCACATCATATGTGTTGGTGTTCTTCTCTCGTATCATTAGTCACGTATTTAGGTACTATTCTCTCATATTGCATATGTCATGGGATATGTCGGTGGCTATAATTTTGGAAATTACAATTATCACATTACCATGAAAATTATACTTCTTCTCTCCAAAATTATGGTATACATTTTTGTTTTTATCTTGTCCCAAATTATAATTAATAGTTCAATTATAATACATGATGTCAATTTATTATAGACACTCCCTAAATAAAATAATTAATAAAATAAATGAAAATGAATTATTTGAAAAAAAAGCAAAAAATAGTAGCATATATAGACATCCATCCCATATCTCAATTGTGAATACTGATGTAACGAAGACCAAGGCGATTACCCAAGCCCTTTCACTAGTGCGCCATATCCCGACTACTCCAGCATCCACTCTCAAGACATCGAATGCCCTGCTATGCTTAGCGGTCACTGCTGAGACAACGCACACCCGTCCGACTTACGCGGTGATAAATCAAGGGGCCGAACTGTGGCGACTGCTCAGCAGTAACATAAGACACGGCATATGCTACCTTCTCAATAAAAAGGGCATGACCTGGGAATCGAACCCGGGTCCACGGGGTGGT
>JASKGO010003987.1:0-177876 GCA_030556065.1 Holobus sp. GC000080
AAATTTGAGTTTTTTTTCGTCAAGTCACAGCCAACTGCCCCGTCCACACGGTTATGTGCATTTTCCTCGGTCTATCTCTCTCATCAGTGTGTCCATTCATTATAGGTCTATGATTACGAAGGATAATAAACAATTTAAAAAGTTAGCAAAAATACAGTATTATAAGATAGTTATTATATAGTGTTTATTGTTTCATCATTTACCTAAATAAAAATCGGTAAGCTCCTTAACTTACAAACATTTAAATTAAACTGTAAACAACTTTCTAACGAATTTTTTAGGTTATAATTTGGTTTCCAAAAGCAATTTATATTTTAAATAAAAATTAAATAAACAATGGGAGACGAAAAGAAAGTACAAATACAGGAATTCAAACTGGACCCCGATGCAGAACTACGTTTTGAAATAGAAACCAAAAACGAAAAAGTACTACTCACCTTAAAATCAGGAACAGCCGAGGTGTTTGGCACAGAACTGGTCAAAGGGAAATGCTACGAATTCACATCCGGAGCCAAAATCGCAGTGTTCACGTGGCAAGGATGCACTCTGGAATTAAAGGGAAAAACAGATGTTAGCTATGTGGCGAAGGAAACACCAATGGTAATGTACACTAATTGCCATGCTGCTCTGGACCAAATGAGAACAGCAGCTGAAAAGAGCAATGAAAAAGGGCCAACTTGTATGGTTGTTGGTCCGCAAGATGTTGGCAAGTCAACGGTAGTTAGGATTCTTTTGAATTATGCTGTTCGTGTAGGCAGAAGACCAATTTTTGTGGACACAGATTTAGGACAGGGAGCAATTTCTGTCCCTGGAACAATTGGTGCTTTGTTGGTGGAAAGGCCGGCTCAAATTGACGAAGGGTTTTCGCAGGAAGCCCCTTTGGTTTATCATTACGGTCATATAACTGCGTCCGCAAATTCTTCGCTGTATAAAATGCTTTTGACTCAATTGGGGAATGTTGTTAAAGACAGATTAGAAGCTGATAAGAAAAGTAATTTATTTATTTTTATTTTTTATAGGTTTTAGGTAATTTAATTTTGTTTTTAGCTAAATATTCGGGATGTATTATAAACACCAACGGCTGGATTAAAAATGAAGGATATCAGCATATTCTGCACGCTTCCAAAGCATTCCAAGTGGACGTAATTTTAGTTTTAGACCAAGAAAGACTTTATAATGAACTGGTCAGAGATATTCCTAAGTTTGTCAGGATAATTTTCCTACCGAAAAGCGGCGGCGTAAGTTTTTTTCTTTATTTTTTAAAATAAAAAATAAATTTAAGTAATATTTTAAATAAAGAAGTAACCTTTTAATAAAAAAATTATAATATTAACAGGTAGTGGAAATTTCCAAGAGCTTGCGAGCCGAATACAGAGACCAAAGAATCAAAGAGTACTTTTACGGAACAACGAAGAACCCCCTGTATCCCCATTCGTTCGATGTGAAGTGGTCGGACATGAAGATTTACAAAATCGGCGCTCCGGCTTTGCCGGATTCGTGCTTACCTTTGGGGATGACGGCCAAGGACCACCTAACGAAGCTCGTGCCTCTCACCCCGAACGCCGGAATGCTGCATCACTTGCTGTCGGTGAGTTTCGGCTCCAAGGACGACTTGGAAATCATCAACAGCCACTGCCACGGGTTTCTTTGCGTGTAAGTATTCATTGTTTATTTCGACAAACAAACAGAAAAAGATATCCACAGGAACAATAGTGTAGTAATTAATAATTGAATCGCAATGTAATAAGCGAAATGCATTTCATTTTTCTGTTTCCAGTACTAACGTCGATGTTGAAAGACAAACTATCACCGTTTTATCACCGCAACCGAAACCGTTACCGAATAATTTGTTGCTACTATCAGAGGTTCAATTTATGGACAGCCACTGAGTATTGAAAATATTAATTTTTTTCTTTTCTCTTCGTTTTTTTTTATATATATAAAAAACATTGACGAATTATTTTATCACACCTGTACGGTGTTTTCAATAATACAATATATCTCACAAGTGTAATTCAGGAATGGAATTTTTCAATTGATTATTTATAATAAAGTATTATAATCAACAATTTCTTATAGAATAGTTTTTTTTTTTTTTACTTAAATGTACATTTGGAAAGGCATTGTGCAATTTTTAGTGAGTGTTTTCTCATAAAAAGTGAAACATTTATATTATTTGAATGTAATGATTGAACTGTTTCTTCGATGATTCCTTTTAGCGACTTGATAGCACATTTACAAGCAGCAACATTTAGAGTTTAGGCGCTGAAGTCCAGACACCGACTGAGTAAGGCAGCTCAAGTACACGTGTGATAAGCCACGAGCTGCGCAATGAGTCGGCGCATTGGTTTCACGCGCAAAAATTTAATAACAATAATTGGAAATTTAAAGTTACGAAATGTTTTATTTATTATATTTTAATTATAGATAATTGGTGCCATTTTATTGGTTTCGTTCGACTTTTTTATTTTTTTGTTTTTTATGGATCAGTCATTCATTTGGACGAAATTATGCTTGTTGATATGAGTGCTGGCGTTTCAAATTTAAATTTAAATTGTTCCGGTAATTGCACAATGATTTTTTTTTTTTTTTTTGGTTTTTATCCGCTAATTTTCCAACATTTTCTAATTTTATTTTCTTTAATTCTCAAAATGTTTTTAATAACCCTGGGCACAGTTATCATAAGCGAAAAAATTGATACGCGGCACTCAAAAATCTCACTATAACGATTATTAATTATTTACTCTGTTTCCTCAATTTTAATGATTACCTTAATTTTTTTTAACGTTTTTCACGGAATGATTAAGTAGAGAGCAGTTGTTTGGAATATCAGACTTGAATTAGCTTAGCTTAAGATCACCACAAACCTCTTCTTTCCACCTAACAACGCGCGACACTGCTGATGATGACGTGGTTGATCGTGATGAAGATTGTGCCGCGACCGCTGCTGTAACAGACAAATTTTTCCGAACGCCGTCCAGTAATTTGATCCGCCACTAGGAAGCTTTTTGCTTCTTTCGGGCGTCGCGGGTTCTCTGTCTGTTGGCGGCGGCGTTACTCGTTTCGCCGCCGTCCACATTCGTCAGAATCTTGAGATCTTTGTAGTCCAGCTGCAAGTACCATTCAAAAAATGTGAGTCTCCCGAAATTGGTCGATAAGTAGGCTGCTGATACTTTCGCCCAAGACTGCGTGTGGTTACCAACAATTCAACGGTATTAACATTTGATTTATGTACTTTTTTATGCTGTGCCCGAAAGCTCTTTACTTATTTAGGGTCAATCAAAAAGTTTCAACTTTTCCGATTTTTTTGTATCATAAATTGATTTTTTGAAATTTAGTTTGGATTATTTTTCTTTTAATTTCACTTTTAATTAATCTTTTTTTGCTAATTTCCATTTTAATTAATTAAATATTATAAAAACATAAATCTGTAGTGAAAAACCGCAGAAGAAAACTTTTGAAAACCCCCAAAAATTAGTTAGAAAAACAAACGTAGCCTCTTTAACCATTT
The DNA here is from genome assembly GCA_030556065.1 of Holobus sp. GC000080. Taxonomy (NCBI): domain Eukaryota; kingdom Metazoa; phylum Arthropoda; class Insecta; order Coleoptera; family Staphylinidae; genus Holobus; species Holobus sp. GC000080. The sequence goes on from JASKGO010003987.1 coordinate 3,512, forward strand.
AAATAACAATAATTTCCATTGTTAGTAACCACAAGCACCCCATTTGCTGCCACCTTAATTAAAAACAGGATTAATTTCGGGAAAATTACTTACAAGCATCTCGTTGTCCGGCACTCTGGATATTAAATCTAAAACTTCGTTGTTGGGTACCGCTGTGGGTCTTAAGATTCGGCGGAAAAATTTGTTGGTGCCCCAGAGCATCAACAGGTATCTTATAGGAATGAAATAAAGGACTACCAAAGCCCCCACTAATAACATAATTGCTATCCACGATAAATAAGGAACTGTAAAGTTGAATGTACTGAAAAGTCATTTTTTTAATAAATAAAACGGGATTTTTCTTTTAAGTTTTTACGTACTTTATGACGCTTTCACCGAATGTGGCTATTTTTCCGATGGCATTTTGAACACCTTGCGTTACTTCTTGAATTGTTTGCAGGCGTTCTTTAAGGCTTTTCTTCTCTTCCTAAAATTGGTTTTGTTTGTTATTTGGAAAGTAGTTTTTGTAACTATTTTTTGTAATTTTTCTTCTGTTAAAAATTTAGTTTTGCAAAGATATAGGTAAAAGGTAAAGTTAAAAATTGTTTTTGCAAAGAAATATGTGTTCTTTCGAAAATTGCCAAAAAGTATTAATTTGTTAATTCATCTGTTAAGTGCTAATTACATTTTTTTAATTTAAAAAAGAATAGAAAAGCTTCTTATTTAAGATTTAAATACTGAAACTATATTAAAGAGTTGTAAATGTGCTTTTGAAAGGATCGCATAATCTATTCCAACATTTACACATCTATAGATCCTCAATAAAGAGTACCATGTACTAAATGGGACACCATAAAGTGTGTGGGTGTATTAGTATAAAGTGTGAGCAATTTGAGCGGCGTGTAAAACGATATCAAAGGTGTCAAGGGTGTAATAAAAGTGAATAGTTAGAAACAGGAATCTATAGACTATGTAGACATTAAAATAGACAAATGTTTTCCTTACCTCATATCCTACCTTCTCCTTCTCCTCCTCATCTTCATCTTCCAGATCCGAGTCCGCAGTCTCATCCCACGGGACATTCTGCGGTCCCGTCAATTTCCTCACTATGTATTGCTTGGCGAAGACCAGCAGACCCAAAACTGGCACCATCCACGACTCGAAGTAGTAGCAAATCACTAGCCAAAACAAGAGCGCTACGAAGCTCTGGATTGTGGACTCCCATTCGAAACAATTCCTTTAACGTTTTAAATTTTAATTTTAAATTCAATTTTATTTTTATTTTAACATAAGCAAACATAAAGGAGAAAGAAAAAAAGCAATTTCGAGTAACTTACTGAAGAATCTTGCCGAACTCATAAAAGTACATAAACAGCGCTTTCAATCTGAGCACATTCTTCACAAAGACCTGCCGCTTGAACTTCAGCTCGGTCTGCATGTACTTCTCCTCTCGAGGATTCAGGGTGCGGATCAAAGCGCGCACGGGATTCCACAGGACGGTCATCTCGAGCAGTATCTGCGGCGAATTTCCTTTCGCCCTGCTCCGCAGCTTTTTGTCTTTAAGCGCGTACCATCTTTTCTCGCCGTTCTTGATGCGCAACAACGGAATGGCAATCTTGCCCAAGAACTCCACCTTATGGTCTCTGTCCTCATCGTATACGGTTAATTCCAGTACGTTGTTGATGTCCTTAATGTTGAACGTGAAGATCTTCTGCCAGGAAGGCGACAGGGTTTTGTATTCGGTCTGCGTTTGCAGACGCGCGTTTCCCAGTTCCAGAACGCAGAAGGGGTCGCTCTTACCGCCCAGATCGGCGGCTGCTAAGCCCTGCGCTCGGTACACTTTCACCGTGAGATGACCCACATCTTTCAAGTTGTGAAAAGTCCTGGGCCACAGCTGTAAAGCCACCGAGAACCGAGAAAATTGTACTTGGCGTAATGTTATTGGATTTACTAGAAGTTTGCGGTTTTAACAGGGTTTTCCTACTTTAAATTTACTTTGGAAAACTTTTTTGAGTTTTCTTGTTTTAATTTTAAAGGCACTTTAGTGTAGGATTGGAAAACTTTTCAAAGTTTTCTTGTTTAATAAATAAAAAAGTATATTTTTATAAATTTGAAAATTGGCATGGTAGAAGTATTTGAATAAAAATTTTAAAATTTTAAAAATAAGAGTTTAGAATTAAAAAATTAATCCTTACGTATCTTTGTGCGATTATTTCCCGTTCGCGAGGATTATCTTCGTGCGAGGACAAGTCGGAAATAGTTTCGGAAGCAGTGGTGCCGCTGATTGTTAACAGTAAGTGCAATGTGCCGCCTCCGTCCTCCAGTTCCTGCCATAAATTGTGCGTCGTTTCGCGTTCCAGCCGCGACAAATCGATAAGACATCTGAAATTGTTATGCTAATTAATTCAGAAACTTTGCTGCATTGGCTCGCCTCGTGTGTATCGAGTACCCTAAAGGTGTTGTGATTGACTGCATAAGCGCAACTGCTTAATTAAATTGATTTATTAGCGCAGCTCAAAATAAAATAGGTCAAGTTTAATTTAATTTTAAACAATAAAAATATGTTTGAATTTTAATTAATTACCAGTAATTGCAAAGATATTTTCAATATTTAATATTTGGCAAAATTGCACAGAGAGTAAACCCTAAAAAAGCCAAAAACTAATAAACTAATTGTTTTATTAGTCATGAGAAAAAAAAAGGAAAAATAATAATTAAAATAAATAAAATTAAAAATTAAATATTTTTTTGTTTTAGAAGATTAAAGTAAAATTGAAATAAAACATTTTCCATGAAAATTAAATGATTAAAATGTAAATTCCTAAAAAGTATTTACATAAGAGAATTTTTTTTAATAAATTATTGCGTTCGCGATCTGTTTTTATTCCGTCAATCAAACAGTTGTAGCGTGTTGTTATTAAAAATTGCGCAATCAAGTTTTTATGGACAATTTATGGTTCATTAATAAAACTAAAATACAACTAATAATTTTATGTTTGTGTTTGATGTTTTATTAGCATTAACATTAAACAGAAATGCATTTAATCATTGTGCCCCCTTTTACTTTTATCGTTATGCGCAAAATTTATAGGAAAATATAAAAATTTAAAAACTTGCAAAAAAATTGTAATCTGTACCAACGTTAAAACTGTTTTCATACTGCAAATGACGCTGTTTGAAAGAAGCAGTAAAATAAAAATCCTGAAATAAATACGTTTGGGATTAGCTGTTATACATTTATTTGCGCAATTTGTTTATTTATATGTCAAGTTAAGCAATTGTAATACCAAAACTAAACAAGCGCACGGCGGGTCTCTGGCATCTATTTCGGACTGTAAAATCCAAAAATCTTCCATTGGTAATTAACTTTAGTTTTAATCAATCAATACCAAGTCTACACTCAAGGATTTTTAAATTTTCAATGTTAAAAAATAATAATACTTATTTTTATATTTGTCTATTTGTTGATTTATTGAATTAGTAATTCAAATTCAGAAATCTTGATCCAAAAAAATAAATAATAAAACATTTGGCAATAGTCCTTTTTTTAAGGTGAAACTTGTAAAATTAAAAAAAAAATGTAAACAACCTTGCGATGAAGGTAATTTTCGAAAAAGGGAGAGAAAACAAAAATCCAAGCGAAAATCTCACCTTCCGATAAAGTCGTCCCTTGACCTGTCCTTGTCCCACACAGTAATCTCCAGTTGCTGATCGCCATCGTCGTATAAATGGAGATCGAACTGCTCCAACCATTTGGGATTTAACGTACGCCAAATTACCCTCGTCTTGTACTTTTCGTTGGCCAATCTGGAACGGAAATATCGCACATATAATGTGTTGTTGGAACAACAGTACAAAATGAAACAACCCTTTTTAATATCCTTCCCTCTTTCTTCCGTGTTCTGTTCTGCCACCCCCTTTATATCGCAACAACCTATACTTTACTAGCAGTAAACCCCAATTTTAAAATTCCATTACGCTACATTCTGATTTTGAATTTAAGCGTAGTACTACAAGCAACATACCTGAATTTCGCGTAAGGATCAGAAGTTCCTGTTTCCGGGTCGCAGGCCAACAGGTTTTTGCCCTCGACGAGGACGATCGTCACGACAGAGCTCCATATTTGCGACTTCAGACGCTTATTGACGTCAGTTATCTTGTTCTTCTGGAAGTACTGCAATTCGACATTGGAATTCCTTTATTATTTGCTTTTTAAAGTTTGTTTTTGTTTCTGTTTTAATAAACACTGATAAAAAAGTATTTTTTTTTTAATTGAGGGTGTATTTTAAAAAGCGCAGAAACTATTTTAATTGCTCAAATTAATTAATTAGTATTTTTTTAATTTAAAATGACCGATAGTCTGGTCAAGTTTGATGTAAAATGAATGTTTTGCTTAAATTACAAAGCAAAGTTTACTAAAGTTTACCTAAAAGTTTTCACGGTTTCACGGTTTGTTTGCTTAAGAAGTTTGTTTGCTAATTAATATTCAGTAGTGATTGAATTTGAAATAGTTGGTTTATTTTGCTATTTTTTGTTTGCTGATATTTAACACTAATGAAGCATAATATAAATAATAAATTTAAAAATAGGCACTTGAAAAATACACCCTCTTTAAAAAAAAAAATTAAAAGCAAATAAACAAAAAATCGCTTTTTAAACTTGAAAAAATGAAAAGATACATTACGTCTTTCAAACGGTAATTGGAATTCAAAGAGAGCGTCTCTGCTGAATAGCTTTTTTTCAGCGTTTTTCCTGCAGGACCCCGCCTCTGATTGGGTCCGCAATCGAAATTTAGTTGAGACCTTGCTTCGTGCAATTGCTGAAGTAGTCTTTTGCTTTTTAAAAGAACGTTTCCGGTAAAAAAAAAAAGAAATTAAATAACCAACGAATAAGAAAACAAAAAGTGCAAAAGAAGAAGAAGGAATAAAATGCGGCTGTGTTTAAATGCAATACGTATCTCTTATAGTGTACACTGTACTGTACAGTAAATTATAAATAAGTGAATCCAAAAAAGATAAGTGTTTTGCATGTAGGAAATCACTTAATGAGAGTAATAAAATTGCCTCCTTTGTGAGAAATAAAATGGGAAGTAACTCAAGGCCGTAAGAAATGAATTTCTTCGGTCTCTCATTCATTAATTGCAAATATTATTGCGCGCCGATAACCAATCATTTTCATTGGTTTCTTCTAAAGGATTTATTAGTTTTCGTTTTGTGGGTTTATTGCCACGATTTGTATTTTTTGCTTCTGTTGTTTCTTCTTGCAACAGTTTTATTGATGATGGCTAAATAAAGACTATTAAATTTTCTTTGTTTTAGTAAAAAAAAAGTTTGATTACTTTTAAGTAGATTTTCTTCTTCACAAATTTAAAATAATAAATTTAAGAAAATATTAGTGATTTTTTAAAAACAAAAATTATTTTTTTTTTATAGCAAAACTAATGCAAATTTTGCACACAAAAAAAGTACAAAAAGCAGAACTGACCACTGAAGAAAGTTTGAGCAAAAAGGAACCAAACTTTAAGGTCAATAACGAAGCAATTCAAGCAATTGATCAGCAATCAATCAAATTGCTTTCGATTTCGCTTTCCTCACCGCTAATTTCCCCCATTTACACTATCCGCAATGCAAAAGCGGCTGTAAATCGTTTCGTAATTCATTATATTTTAGACGGTTTAGCCGTTTGGCTTTAGTTACAGTTCGAGACGTCATCACGTAAGAGAGATTCTCATCTCGAAAGTGAAATTTTTGACCCAGATGCTTTAAGACAAAATCGCTACTATTCATGGCGCAGAAGTAAAAATTTTTTATTAATGAAAAAAATTAAATTAGTAGTAATTAATTACAATGGGCATGAGAATAATGTTGGAAATATTGAATAATTACTATATATTTAATTACGAAACGGACACAGTGTTAGTAGTCAATAGGATAAGCGAAAGTCCTTCCTCCATTAACATTATTCAGCTATCAATTAACTTTGAAATTTATATGTCAATCACACAACAAATACCAATTGATTCTCGCTCAAAACTCTCTTGTTAAGTGTTTGTTTTTATTTTTCAATTAATATTTGCTGCAAAATCTTTTTTTTTTTCTTTTTTTTTATTAACTGAAAATTGAAGTTTTTTGTTTTATTTTTAAACAATTAAATTATTGATATATTTTTTAATAATTCCTAAGAAATTAAAATTGCATAGGAAATTTATTTCATTTTTAGCAATAAAATAAAATATTTAAAAAAAATTTAATTTTTACTTGAAAAAAAAATTGTTTTAAGGATAAAAATTCCATTACTCTACTCTCACTATAATAATAATGTTAATACTTTTTTAATTATTTTGTTCTACTTAAACACAAGCCAAGTACGATTGAATAACTGATTTGCCATTTAGACAAACTTTTAATTTCATTAAAAACAAAAAAGCAATTAGAAAAAAAGTACCTTTGCACGTCATCGTTCTTGCAATGGTCATAATCACCATTGTAGTTGTTTAAGCGTTCGTTGTTATTATTACAATTTTTTTGGCAATCACTTTTGACTTCCTCTTTGATGTTATCCTCTTTGCAGTAATACAATTTAGCCGCTTTGTCGTCTAATCGAAAAAGCGAGTAACTTTTGTTGTTGCGCCAGGACAACTTTTTGCGTCGAACTAATCCGGCGCAACTTGTTGTGTTATCGGCGTCGTCGTGTAAGTCGTCAAGCGAGGCACTTTTGCTCATCTTCGACTTGACTTTGTTGAAGAGGAACATTGGCGAAATCACTTGCGGCCACAACATTTCTTCAATTACTTGGAACGGCCGAATTTGAACAAATCGATCGACATTATCGCTAAGTTTTTTGATGAGGAGCCGACAAACGGTTTGGCGCCGCTCGCGTCTTTCGTTCGACTGATTGATACCGCTTTAATTCGTTGCATGATCAACGCAACTTACCTACCTATACGTGCAAAAGATTCGGAGATACATTGACTCTTAAGTGCACTAAAGTGGAGGTAATGTTGCGAAGCAAGGTCTCCGTCAATAATCATAGAAAATTTGAAGCGATTTTCGTATTTTGCGATTTTTTTTTTTAATTTTTTTTACTTGAAAACTTTGAAACTTTAAAAGTTTGTGAAGAAAGTTTCAACAGGGGAAATATATTTGAAAACTAGTTATAATGAAGTGTTGAAAGTAAGTAAGTAATTAAAAAGTTACTTACTTGTTCCTTGTCCTCTTGCGTTTTCGGTTGAAGAGTTGCGGTTATTAGGATTTCGCCGAGATTCGCTGAAGGCTTATCTGGATCGTGCAAGGATAACGTGACATCCGTTGATTTGGATAGCTCGAGCGATTGCAAATCCAGCTGTGCTGAGCCCATGAAGTCGTCCTTAAAAAGTTATTAATTTTACATTAAAGACTTGCCGCTATTTGCTTTTTTTAATGAAGCAATTTAAAAGCATTTTTAATTTAAAAATGCAAAATTTCAAGAACTTTTCTTTAATTTTATGAGAAAAGTTTTAATTATTTATTCCTTTTTTAGTTAAAGTTTACAAATTAAGAAAAATACAATTAACTTTCTTTTGAGTCACCTTGTAATTTGTAACTTAAAACGTTTTGCTTTTAATTTGTTTAATAGAATAATAAAATAAATTACGAGTGTTATGAAAAAAGTGGAGGAATTTTGTTTTACATATTTTAAAGAGTATTGTGTTTAAAAAATCGATACATTTTCATTTGTCAAGCAAAAACAATGAATTTTAAATAATATAGAAATATTAAGTAATAATAAAATAACAAAACAATCCAAAAAAAATAATGTTTTAAAATATTAGATGTTATTTCTTAATGTTTATAGCGATTTAAGATGAATATTTTGAATTATTTGTTTAATTTTTAATTAAATTTATTTTTATCTTTATGGTATATAATGAAATAAAGTTGATTAATCACAAAAGAACTGTAATGCGGAAATGAAGACTTCTTTATAGTCCATAAAAATCCTCTTTTAAGATATATATATATTACAGTCAGTTAAAACTCTATAAAAATTTTGCAATTTGGTTTTTAACTTTTGTCTGTTTTTGTTTAATGTAAACTTTATGTCTTTTTTGCTCAAAAAAATAAAAAAAATTGACCCTTGAAAAAAATATTATACAAATTATAGAATAGAAAAAACAATAAATAAAAAATAATAATTAAAAAAATGAATTCCATTAATTAATCATTGATAACACCTTAGAAAGCAATAATTATATTATTAATTTATGATTAATTTATTAAGAATGATGTCCTTAAACAAATTCAAATTAACTTTCAGTAGAATTAATAGAGACAACCCATGACCTTTCTCAATGAAACAAAGGTCAGTTAAATTCTGCACAGACTAAATATCAGATTACTTTATTTTTTACTTACTTACAAAATATAATAAAAATATTTTAATTTTAAATTAAATTAAATCACTTTTTCAATTTTTTTGACTCTAATTTTTATTTTATTTTATTTTATTTTGTTTTATTAATATTAAAAGCAACAGCAAACCATTTTCCCCAACAATAAATTAGAAAATTTGACTCACCTGCAGACCCCAATCATAGTCGAAAACTTTAATAATGATAGGCACGAAGGGATCCTCGATGGGCACGGTGAAACTCTCATCCCACACCGGATTCAGATCTCTGTAGATGGTGCGCGACTTGTAGACCAGCCGTCCCCCGCATTTGAACTTCACGTAGGGGTCGCTCGTGCCCCTTTTATCCATGGGGGCCAGCCCCGTGCCGCGTTTAAGATAAATACGTAACTGGAAGAAGCTGTGCTGACGGAGCGCCGTCTCTCTGCGTCTGCTAATCTCATCGTTGCTCGTGATCTAAAAATAAAACGGGACGCCCTTTATTTAATAAATAAAGAAGTCTTTAAAACAATGGTCTACATTGGCCATCAGGTGCTGCTGGAATGGCACACTGAAACGCTAAAGTTCCGCACCCGTATAACTAATTAATTAGTTAATTGCACTCGCGTGGGAGTCTTCATTTACAGTTTCACACACACAATTCTACAAATTAAACTATCGATTTTGCAGTTTTTTTCTTTAATGCCATAACAATGCAAGTAACTAATTAAAAACAAAAACTTAATAAACTTTTTTTTTTCATTAATACGGAGTTTTTAGGGAAAATTCTGCAAATGAAACTATTGATTTTCAGTTTTTAATGCTTGCAAAAACAAAATTTGTAGAAAAAAAAATTTTTTTTTTAAACAAAAACAAATTATTTTCTAATGAGGACTTTGAAACAATCTAAAAACTATTCATTTTGTGCTGTACTTTTTAATTACTCATTATTACAACAAAAATTTTTGGGATTTTATTGCGGATCATAAATAACGCTCTTTATTGCTAATTAAAATCGAAAAAACCTATAAAGTTTAAAACGAAACTCACAGGAATTAAATCGAGTCCAGCCACGGCGCCAGCTGCGGATCCTCTAGGTCTAGGAGATCCTCCCGGAGAACTGTGCGGCGTGTCGTTCGTGGAAGTCCTTGCCAAAGAAGAATCTGCACACAAAGAGCAACAGCACAAAACTATAACCGTCAAAACAGTAAAAAGAAATCCTTCGAGCCGGATTTGAACCAGCGACCTATGGATATCCACATTTTGCAACCATCTACAGTCCACCGCTCTACCAACTGAGCTATCGAAGGTATATCTTAAAAGTTGCCTAATGTGCAATTCAAAGGACAAGCGCACTTTGTAAATTTAATGAGAAATGATTTTCAAAAGCGGCGGCCTGCCTGCAATGTGCATATTATGCATACAAAGGGGATGAATTTACCGTGAACAGTATGAAGCCGATGCCTGGGGCTCTGCGTACTCGGCGTGCTGTGCTCGCTGCTGAGATCGGCGGCGTAGTCGGTGGTGGAGTCCTGGCGTCCCGGCGACTTGTGTCTGCGGTGATCCCGTTTACTGTGATGGCCCCAGCGGCTCTGCAACCACAAGCGATTCATTTACCATCGGATATCGGTGTGAAGGATGAAGATTGTGCTCTCACATAGGTCTGATAGGACGTGTGCGCCGCCGTTATAGGTATCACTATTACTGCACTTGTTATACATTTGTTATCTATCTCGCGCATGATCTGTACTATGTTCTGTTACAATTATTATCAATGGGAATATGTAATAAGCAATTATTTAGATTTTATATCGATTTTTATACCAATAAAGTAAAAATTCGGTATCCTATTAAACTTTTAAGTTTTTTTTTTGTTTAAAACATTAATTTTAGTTGAAATTTATAAAAAAATATTCAAATTTTAAAATAATTATGAAATAGTTTTTAATTTTCTTTAAAGTAAGTGAAAAAAAAAAGGAAAACGAAACCGCCCCCGGGTGGGGTCGAACCACCAACCTTTCGGTTAACAGCCGAACGCGCTAACCATTGCGCCACGGAGGCTCTGCAAGGATTTGTTTTAAATTAAAGGAAAAATTCGAGGGTCCTTGCGCGTTATCCTTACGAAATTTAACGGGAAAAATAAATTTTTAAAAATGAAAACTCACTTTAAGTTGAGCGAAAAACGTGTGCGCTTTATGATAAACGGATCCGTGCGACGAAGGTGGAGCCGCCGAGCGTGGTCTTATTTCCGGCATTTCGCGCGGACTGCTCAACTCGGAGGCCGACTTGCTGAGGTGGCGGGCCCCCATCGAGGGCGAATGGGGCATGTTCCTTAGATCGCATTGTTCAGTGGAGTCGGCTTCTGAAAAGAAAAAACAATTAGTATCAAATTAGCAAAGTTTTTTTAATTATTTTAAAGTTGTGATGGCGCTAGACAATTTTAACATTTTTAATTTTTGTGTGCAAAAACTGTTAGGAATACATTTAAGAAATCGATTTTTGTTTTTAAAAAAGAATAATGCTTTGTATCCTATAAATTGAACATTAATAAATGTTCATTTGTAATTGTAAAATAAAAATGATAAATGCAGTTTTAGTTTTATTAATTAATTGTTATCCTTTCAAGCGGTAAATTGCAGAGAGATTGCAATCCGCACAATGGGCTATAATTCGCATCGTTTTATTTTGCTTGATATGACAAATAAATTGTTTATTGGTACAATCTATTGTTACTTTAAACGACTCAATTGTTTAATAATTTTATTGTTTTCTTTTAATTTTATAAAAGATTAAATTGCAATTTTTTTCATTAAGAAATAATTGAATTTCAACTACTTAAATTTTTCTTTGTAAATCTCGCGTATAACTTTAAAAGTAAAAATATCCTCTAAACTTGGCAATTAAAAAGTAAAAAATAAAATCTAAAAATATAATTCAGGCTCTAAACTTTGACCTCAATATTAATTTATTAATATTTTAAACCTTAAAGTGCTTTATAAGTTATCGGGGCTCAAATCTTCCGGCATTAATTACACCATACGAAAGTTTCTTAAAGAAACAAATTACCTTTTGTATTTAATTCTATTAAAAGATTCCTAAATTGAAACTTTATGCAAAGAACCTAAAGTACCTATTACTTATTACCACTAAAGTATAACAATATTACCCTAAACACATCACAAAAAATAAAAATTAACTATTAAAACAGCAAAAGGAATTGACCCCGACGTGATTTGAACACGCAACCTTCTGATCTGGAGTCAGACGCGCTACCGTTGCGCCACGGAGTCTTGTTGATATCTCAGCAAATGCAATTTTGCGCTTACTATAATATTAAATAATTGCACTGTATTGCCTGCAAAATTACTTGAGATTTACATAACATTTGCGATCCAATTAAACCGTTAATCGATTATTAAGATGGAAATCGGAAGGTCGGGAGCATTAATTAAATGCAAAACTTATTACGAACTTAAAAATAACAACTTTAAATTGCTAATTTTTATTTGAACAAGTGCAAAAAAATCTGTGTGCACTTTGCAAGCAATTGTTATGATGATTGCAAAGTAGGCCCCGGCGGGATTCGAACCCACGATCTCCTGTTTACTAGACAGGCGCTTTAACCAACTAAGCCACGGCGCCGTTGGCATCTAAAAAACAGCGCAATCGAAATCCGCGGAATCGCGCCAAATTAATGTGTTATCATTTATCAGCAGAAAGAAAAAAGTTTAATTTGTTTAATCAGACTAAAAGGATTGCCGAAACCCGGGATTGAACCGGGGACCTTTAGATCTTCAGTCTAACGCTCTCCCAACTGAGCTATTTCGGCGAGTACAATACTAAAGACTTTCAGTATACCCAAAGGGCACGCTTAAGAAGTATAATTACCTGCAATTACAATTTGTGGAATATCGAGATTACTGTAATACATTTTCGCGTACCGACCCGTTGAAACACTCAAATGAAACTGGAGCGGAAAAGCGAAACTGTTCGTACTTTGTATTTGCTAGTTGCTGCTGTCTTCCAAAATGAGCAAGGAGCAAGAAAAATAAACAAATATTATGCGCGCAATTAAAACGTCGATGAGCATTAAAATAAATTGCTTTTCTCGTAATGCTACATCCGACGAAAACCTCTGAAATCACAAACTTAATGCATAGTTTATTTTATGACGTCAGTAATGATATAGTTGATGGTTTAGTGATAAAGTTTTAAATAAATAATAACAAATCGAAATAACTTTTTTCACTTTTTTTTTTGTTATACATAGATAGGAAGAAAATATTATTAAATAAAGATCGATCATAGTGTTTTTATTCACTTACTTATTGCTAATTAGATTGTGTTGAAATTGAAATTTTAACGACTTTCTGATGTTCTGCGGGGTGATTTTACTGAGGAGGTTATTTTTAATAATAAATGCTAATTGAAGTAATTTGTAATTATTTAATTAATTTGTACTGCTTTAACATATTTCAAGTAAGGATTTCTTTTAAATAACGTTAAAATTGTTTAATAATATTTTAATTACTTCATAAGAATATTTTTTGTTTAATTATTTGATTTTGAAGCCTCCAGGCACTTTAAATTAATAGTACAGAAGCAATAAGTACTTTAAATAATTTTCCTTGTTATTTAAAAAAACATTCTGTTGCATTAAAACATCAAAACAGACAATAAAAAACATAATTAACAATAATATTTAATGATTTATAGTGGTTGGCAACTCATCATACACTATTTAAAGGGCCGCCATTGGAGTCTCTGTAGGACACGGAAACGAGCTGCCATTTAAAATACACGCGAAAAAGTTAGCAACAAAGTCGATTTTTATCCGTTTTAGGTCGTTTTATATGCTGTAATCGCAATATAATATGTAATTTACCAAACTACAACTAAAACAATAATTATTTTGAAAAATTAGTACTTAAAATTTAAAAAAATCGACTTTGTTACTAACTTTTTTACACGTATTTTAAATGGCAGCTCAGTTCGCGTTCCCTACAGACAATTTTTATTGCAGAAATCAACTTTTCGTTTTTTTGGCTATTTTAATGCGATTTTCTTGCTGTTTTCACAAGTAAATCAAAGAAAAGTAACTTTTTGAATATTTTTAGTAAAAAAATAGGGCACTTTTCCATATAATATAGGAGAATCGGTCAAAAAAATACCATAAAAATACAAAAATTGATATAATTTCAAAAGTAATTGACCAATTTTAATAATTTCTTCATCTTATTGCAGAGAATTGAATTGTCTTTTAATATTGATAACAGCAATTAATTATTGCTGTTATGTAATTATATATAAGACATTTTATTATTAAAATTTGTTTATAAATTATTTTCAAAACTAAAAATGAAATATTTATAATTAATATGAATAGCAGATTAAAATGTCTTTAAGATGAAATAAGAATTGTTAAAATATCTTAATTACTTCAAATGCAATTAATTATTTTCTGGCCGATAGTAATTGGTTTTGCAACCGACAGTACTCCTAGGAATTTGTTGATAAAATCTAAAATAATCGACTGATCCTAATGATTGTTTCGATTAGGTATTGCCAATTAGATAGCCTTTCATTATCTGAAATACATTTTAAATTAAAACAATTTTCTGGTTATGGTCAGGGTAATTTTATTAGAGGCAGTAAATACTGGCGCAAACATCGACAGCGCAACGTTAGCGAAACGCGCGGCCGGACTGTAAGCATAGTGCGTCTTGTACGGTCGAGACCGACTGCTGGTAAATTTAACGTTAGCGCGTAACGTATTTATTATAGACTCGAAGCCAATAATAGCTGCGATCGCAACCCACTAGTAAAACCAAAAAGTAATATTCCTAAAAATTATTTAAATAGCTGGTTCAATGGTTTTTTAAATGACACTTAATATATTGCTATATGTTAATTAATTCAATAGTAATGAATTAATTTCTAATTGTTTGTCATAGATAGGATGACAAACAATAACAAACAATTAAAAACGAATGACACTGTATGATTGTTTCTTGTTAACTATATCTTTAAAGTGCAAAAAGTATAAAGTATAAACATTATCAAAAGAGGAAGTAACTTATCGCAGAGTGCATAGACGGATTGTTTTATTAGCCTAAAAAGCACCGAAAGTACGCATTATCGAGCGCTGCTTTACGTTTGCCCGCTTTACCTTGCTCCGTATGCGGGGGCAGCATGGGGGTGGTAACTGTTGGTGTAAGTATTTACCTGCTGACTAAATTATTTTCGTCTACTTGTACTCCTGATGAATTCGTTAAAACAAACATGCCAACGTTTCATTAGGTGGAAGCTCTAATGGCCTCTATCAGGGTGTCTACTCACTCCTTTTACATTAAAACAATTACAATTATTTGTTTGGTTCATTGTTCATGTTATTCGTTTTAAGTTAACATTAACAGGTTAAATTACCATGTTAAGTATACCTATATATACTTTTTTTTATCGATTGGGGCGTTTAATAATGAATGCGTATACTTTTAATTTAATTAAAATTTGTGGGGTTCGAAAATTCTATCCATCTTTTTGATGAATTTTTAATAAATGAAAATTATTTTAATGAAAATTTTTAATTAAAATTATATATAAAATTAAATTTCATTTTACGAAATGAAAGAATATTTTTTCTTTAATTAATTAATTGTCACAATTTTGAATTTGTTTTAAATTTCGTTAGATTTCTTTCGTGTTTTTTAAATAATTTAATAAACTTTAAACAGTAATATTATACTTTAAGAAAATGTAATTTAAAATTCATCACATAATCTTTGATGAATAATAAATGCACTGTAAATAACAATCTTTGTGATTTTTCAAATTTAATATTTAATGAAGTCGTACTTAGTATAGTGAGTGATATCTAAATAAAAACATTTCTATGGTCTCTCTTTAATTAAATATGTGACATGGAATTCAACGATTTTTATTATTCTCAGTATCAGCGCGTTTATGATTTATCAATAAGCTATCATTAAACATACATTTATGACATAACATTGCGTATGTGCTTCAGGTATCCAATTTTATGTCCATTACGAAGTAACTTCGGTCATTTTTATGTCTTTCATCGTAAATTTCCGGTTACTTTTTACGATTATGTTTTTATTATTTAATATATTTTGCTAAAAACCAAAAATATTAAAACTAAATATTAAATTCAATTTATTTTTGAAACAATTTTTACTAAAATATAATGAAAAGAAAGAAATGAAGAGTTTTTAAAGCAAACTTTACCTTTTACATTTTATTTTTTATGTAATTCTAGTAGATACAATGGTGAAAACAAAAAATATCTAATGAAAAGAAAGAAAGAAAGAGTTTTTAAAGTAAACTTTGCCTTTTAAATTTTATTTTTGTATGTAATTCTAGTAGGTTCATCGTTGAAAACAAAAAATATTTATTTAATGAAGAGGAAAAAGTTATGTTTATCGACCGTTATAGCCCTTCAGCTTCTCTCTGACTTTTCCCTTTTCCTTATTTTATTTAAAGTGCAATATACTGATGATATACTTTCCAGGAAATTGGTGTTTTCCCTTTTTCACTTGTTTCTTTTTTCGTTACAAATTTTTCCTTGAGGAAACTTTGTTATTGGCGAGTTATGAAGAATAAAAAAGTTAAATTGGTTTATTCTTTAGCAAATGAGAGCTGTCATGATATAAACTTTTAAAATACACTTATAACTTTAATAACTTGTTGAAAAAATCATTAATTTTATTTAAATATTCTTCAAGTCATTAATTTAAAGCATTTTAAAGTATTTTATATGATTACTCGGTGGTAGATCACCATTTTTTGGTACCATTTAGTTTTAAAAGATTAAATAGATTCGAAGATTTGATGAAATTGCTAAAAAATAGATGTAATTTCATTATATGCTATTTTCTATTTAAAGAAAATTCTTTAAAATTTATTTTCTATTTACAGAAAATTCTTAAAAATTTCTGGAAAACTAATTCAATAAGAAAAAAAGCATAAATTAGAAAAATAGAAATGTGTTTTAGCGCATTTATAAATCTGAATACATTTAGCTGGAAAATTCATAAAAATTCTTAAGAAAATGAATTTGTTTTTGGTCTCTAAGCTCTCTAAGTTTACTCTTTGAACAGCAAGTCACGTCTGCTTAATGAATCAAATTCACAAGCTTCAAAGTCTTCCCATTTAGTTATTATTCAATACTTATTATTTACAAAGATTGAAATAAAACAAAAACATTTTTCTTTTCTGTTTTCTTGTTTTATAAAACCAAATTTTAATTTATTTAAAAATAAAAAAATACTATTTTGTCCATTAGGTAGCAAACAATAATGAAAGTTAACATAAAAAATGCTTAATCAGCAACAATTACACGCAGAAATAAAATCAATACTCAAAACCATTAATTTAAGAAATAAAAAAATGGAAACCTTAACAATCAAAAAAACCAAACCTACAATAAGGTAAGTGCCAATTATTCATAAAAAGAACCGCAAAACAGCCAATTTAGACTAACAAAATATAAACAGGAAATAGTGCGTGAACCACTTTCACACTTTGTTTAGCAATGGACAGATCTTGATTTCCTGACCGTGAAAACCGTGAAAACTGCAAGGATTAAATTAGACAGACCGTCGTTAAAAATAGCCGAAAGGTCGCCTTTAAAGCGAAATAAACCTAAACCAAACTGTATCCTCTTAAAATGCAATAAAGTCCTGTGAATCCTTACAAAACTAACAAAAGGCCAATCTGCAAGGTGTCAATTGTGTACTTACTGGAGGTGCTGGGTCGATCACAGTAATTAGACGGAATCATAACGAGAGGAAGACTTAGCGGCAATTAAGCGAACAGGTTGAACTCATGTAAACTTTCAATAAGCGCGCGGCAACGACAGCGAATTAATCCCCGCTGAAGAGGACCACGTCGGAGGGTGGAAATGTGCGCTCCTGGAGTCCGAGACCGAAACCGAAAGCGGAAAACCTCGGCGACGGCATGACTTTCTACCACCGGCCTTCGCACATCATAAAAATGCCAAGACTTTCTACCGTTAAATATTTCTGCATTTGCAATAATAATTTATTTATCATTTACTATTATAGGAAAGTGGAAGAAGAATAAGGGAACGTGCTTTTTTGGTGTTTCGGTTGATTTTTTATCCCGAGTTTTCTTACATTTTCTTGCACGCCACTGCAGTCTCACTATAAGAGCATCTCGCTGCAATTCTGCAATTCACACTTTGCGCTACGAAAAGAAGAACAATACAACCGATCGGTTTACATAGTGGTGAAATGCGTGTGCAGAAGAATGAATGTACGCGATTTGGAGCAAAAGGAGGTCCGGTGGTTGGTACGCGTTTCGTTGGACTGACTCCTGCCGATCGATCCCAGCAAATGTTGCGCGATCCGGCCGCCAACGGTTGCGACGACGGCGGCGGCGGCAGCGGAGGCGGCAACAGCCGATCGTAAGCACGCACTTCAAACACCTCTTCTTCCTCTTCCTTCGTTATGTGATATCGCTAGCAAAAGTGCTATTATTTTAATTTCTTTTTTCTGTAATCTGCATTAGGGTTTTCCTCTAACTGGAAGTAAATGAAAAGCCGCTTTTCAGACTTCTTTTTTGCCAGTTTTTGTTAGTTTTTCCAAGGAGAAATTGTTAACGCACATGCAGGTATTCAAAACAATGGATAATAAGTTACAATATGTAACAGGTGGTCTGTTTAATGTGCATGTAGGTGGATAAAAGCTACGTACATAATGTACAGATACAGTTGGTTTTGGTTCACTTTGCCAAATGTATTTTCAGTGCTCTTGCTTTGTGCAATTCATAATTTATGCAGATAAAAGACGCGCATTTATTTTCAGATATTTTGTTGTTTGTTTGCTAGGTTTGCTAGCTGTGGTAAGTGGCATTGTTATCCTTTGCAAAAGTTTAATGAGGGTCGTGATTTTTGTTTTTTGTTTAGTTTTTGCAGATTTGCAGAATTTTGTAAATTCAATATTTTGAAAACCAAAAGGTACGGAGAGATGTTTCTGCAGAAATTAAAGCATTTTAAAACGTCCTAATAAGAAAAATTAAATTGAAATTAGGATTTTTTTTTCAGAAAGGGTAAATAAAGATAGAACTGCAAAAAATGAAAAACTGTAGAATTTTAATATAATAATTAATAATAATTAAACTTTTTCAAAGGAAGAAGTTTTCCTTTACTTCTTTACACTTCTTTACTGGCAATAAAAACGTAACAAACACAAAAAACTAGGAAGAATGTGATGATTAAGGAGAATAATCAGTAGATTTAAATTAAAAATTAAATAATTATGAATGCTGTATAATAAATGGTATAAAAATTGGGAATTTCATAGTGGATCAATAAAGTTTTACAATGGATTTACTGTCATTATAATTAAATATTAAAAAAATACTATTTTTTACTCCCACTAATGAAGAATGACAAAAATAAAAAAATAAAATTGTAAGAGTAGTTTGAAAAGTTTCCTTGACACATAACTAGGCCTTCTATTCAGCGAAAATTTATGATTCATCTTTAGAAGATTGAATTAATTAGTAAATTAATCATTTAATAAGTTTCAATTTATTTTAAGTTGTTTATTTTAGACGATTTTTTTATTTTCGTGGCCTTTAATAAATTCATCAATTGGAATATCAGAACAAAACAGTGTAAAACAGATATTGATATTATTTTCTGGACCATACCAGTAATTTATCATACTTAGATAGACGTTAAACTATTCTGAAAATATCAAATTCTGCACTTAACTTCTATTTTGAGGAAGTTTAAGGGTTAGATGGACAATTTTTCAATTTTCCAGTCTGTTACTTTAGTTTTTTACTTCAGTTTTCCTTCTTTTAGGAAAGAAAACTCTTCCTTTATTTTTCTACTTTAGTCTTCCATCCAGGAAGAAAAAAAAACTAAGAAAAAAAGTAGTAAAATAATAAAGTGATCGCAGTATTTCATAATCAAGTTGAGAACTTTTTAATCCACCTAAGTAATCGTATATTTTTGTTCAATTTCTACGAAAATCAATATGATTAAAAGTATTTAAAAATCAAATAATATTTTTTATTAAATCAATAACTTTTCTGCTTTTTTATTATTTTTTAAGTTAGCAAAACAATAGGTGTTACCATAAATTCTTTCATTTATTTGCTCAGAGTTTATCCGCAATAAAAAAGAGATTGCTTTCTTTTTACTATTAAAAATAATTATGGTTTAAGTAAACAGTAGTAAAACTTTACGAGACATTTAGCGCAACTTTTTGTTAGCACCACTAGCTAAATAAACTGCAGTCTACTATACTTGCCAAAAGGACTATTTAGATTTTAATCAAACGCGGCTTTTGTAGTCTAGTTTCTTTTTCATTAGTGCGAACAATAAAAAAACAACATAACGAACAAATTGTTATTTGTTTAACTGCAATACTAATGTAAAACTGTAAAATACATTGAATAATTAGTTAAATACTGCAAAGTGTATTATTATTTAGAAAATTAGATCATATTGAAAAGAAAATTTAAATGCTTTATTAAATATTTATTTGATTTTTTATTTTTAAAGTGAATAATAAGAAAATAGGACACAAAAATGAAGTTTTTGCAATGTAACAATGTAAAAAAAATATAAAGTATTATTTGTTTTAAATTAAAATGCAAAACTATTTATATTTTGCCAAAACTACCATTTTTATTGAGCTATTGATAATTGCATTTGCAATAAAATCAATTTGAAATGTTTCAATAGCAGCCAATAATTCAATTATAACAATACGCGAATTGTTTATTTTTACAGACCATGTATAATGGAATAAATGGGCAATTTTGCGTTGTTCAAATTCCAAACAAAAGAAAATCTTTCACAATATTTCCATTACACACATAAATGCACATAAAAAACAGTTAAAATGCATTGCATGTGGAAAAGCCAACAACATAAATGTATTTTTCTAATTCGTTTTTGTTATTATTGCAGCAATAATTCATGAAACGTGCCTGAAAAAACATACGCATGTTAATAAAAATGAATTATGAATTTCCCTAACCCAAATCCATACAAATTAGCCTATTTTCATTTAATTGCAATTAATTTGCCCTTAATACAACACCGGCGCCAACGAAAAGAAAACTAAATATAAAAAAAATCTCACCCTAAAAAGCAGGAAACTAACGGAAATAATTACTGCTCCAGACGCCTGGTTGAATCCCCTCTGGATCCATATCCTGTAAATAAATACACTTGTTAGATGTATGATACGATCAATTGTACATAATAATTAGAATTACCTACACTTGTGGAAGAGATGTGAGAAGTTTCTTGGCAAGTGCGCAACATGCAATGAATCATTTTGGAAATCCAAATAATTGTAGAAATTCTGTAGGCAACCAGAAAATCCTCTTGGTGGTATTAAATGTTGCATAACTTAAACAGTAAAATTTAAATAGTTGATAAGAAAAAAAAATAACGCAAAAGTAAATCGCTAATTAGCGCATACAGAATGTGCGCCACTTAGAAGTATGTAATAGTAATTACGTAACCGTTGCTAATATTCATGTTTTTCTAGTTAAACTTTCAGAGAAAAAAGTGTTAAAATTATTGGAAACAATCAAAGAAAAATTTGTTTGTAAAAAAGAGCGCAAAATTAAATTTAAACAAATATTAACGTTAAATAAGTTAAATTAACAGTTTTTTAGAAGCAAATATTAAGTTGCCAACAGGTAAGTTAAACCAGAGGATAAAGAACAAGAAATTTTTGAAATAAACGAAAATATTACGTGCACAACACACCGAAAAAAATTCGTGTCGAGATTTTCGAAACGAAGCAACGGAATTCGTCATTTAACAGCATAATTTGTATGCAAACAACGACCGCGTTGCTGATGTATTGTTACCCACACACTCATCGCTCGAATCTAGTATATCACAAACGCGGCGGGCGAAGAGCGGAGACCAAGAGGTAGGTAAACTTAAGCGCGACGGACGAGCGGACAGGTAACAAAAAAAAAGTAAAGAAAAAAAGAAAGGCGCGCTTCGTAACAATAAAAAGTAAGTATGCGTACGAAATAAGAATTTGACTATAAAAATGTTAATCACGTAAAAGACGAGTTTCCGGTGCAGTCACAACAGCCCGAGGACGACCACGAGCAGGCAGGCAGTGCGAAGCGCAACAACTCATCCATCATCCATCGGGCGACAATAACTTCCACGCCAATTGACTACCAATCGCTAATGTCGCATTAGCACTTGCGTGATTTCTCGCACAATTAAGGAAAAAAAAAAAAGGAACGCTTTGCGAAAATTTTCGAAGGAAAATCTAGTACTAATTACATTAGAGCGTCCACGTAAGGCTCGGCCAAAGCAAACAGCAGCGGTGTTAAATGGCCAAGTGGCCTACGGGCAGCCGTACAGAACTAACAAACACGTGCCGGCCCATTCAAATATTTCCACTTCTTCTTTGGTACACACGCACACACAGACAGTCATCGGTGGTGCGATACTGAAGAAAGGAAACGCGCGACAAAAAGCAGACGGGACAATTGCCGTGAGTCCAGTGCGCGTCCGACATTCGTCCTCTTCGCATCCATCCTCCGCGGCCAGCCGCAAAAGCATAGCAAAAGTGCGCTCCTCTTCGCAAAAGACGGTTGACTGAGAAGGCAAGATGTCGGCATAGCTGATTTTCCCATTTTTAAGACGGCTGTGTCACATCGTTGGCCACCTCAGGTCTCCTAAAATCATCAGCAACCGCCTCCACTACTGCTCTTCTTCGCCAAAAAGTTTAATCGCCAAGTAACAATCCGATAATAACAAAATTCTAACTAAGTAAAAACTGTGCCTACCACCTAAAACTATTTCTCCTCACTAATTATTATTAATATTATTATTGCTGCACAGGACAAGTGCACTTCGTATTACACACCGCTTTTTTATTTTTTCGTTTTTCTGTTTTGTTCAGTCCGCACTGAAATGCTCGGGGCGCCCCGCTTCGGGAATGTGTTACATATTCTTCGTTACGTATATCCAAATAATACAAGTGTCAATAACGCACGCTTTGTGTACATAGAAAATTCTCAACTAATACTCTAACTATGTAGTCTAGGGTGCTAATTTAACTATCACTTCGTCCGCAGTTATTTACTAAGAATAAGTATGTAGGACCCACTAATGACTCTCTTAGCTAGTTTTTGATTAATACCAAGCAGCAAAGCCTAAATCTTTCAATTACTTAGATAAAAAGTGGTTTAAATAAACATTTTGTGTTTCACTTTTCTTTTGTCTTTTTCAATAACAACAGTTTAATTTTACTTTTTTGCTGTTTGTTTTTTATTTATTTTTTGTGTTTTTTTTTTTTTGTATTTTTCTATAAGGCGTTGTGAAAATTGTGCGCCTAATGCAACATTTAAAAGATTTCGTTTTGTTCAATTTATACAAACGAGGAATAGCTAAATGCTTATCAGTCATCTTAAAGTCTTTTTTTTTGTCTTTGGAATTGCTTTTTGTCTCCAGTTTGTACTAAGCTTGTTGTTTTGCTTTTATTACTACAATATTTTTTTAATGCCGTTGTCTGGTTCTTAAAGCGTCCAAGATTCGTAGGTGGAGCTCCAGAAACCAACAGAAGTCCAACGAGGAAATTGATTTACAAATGAACGCAATGTGGGTGAGCTTTTGGTTGTACCGAATAAGTAGTTTCCCGACACAGCTAGATCCACAAATGGTTCTCCTTCCGGATAATTTTTCGGCACCTGAAAAGATTTTCATTATTTTCTTGCAGCAACAAATTTTTAAAAGCAACACAAAAATATTTATTACTTTTTTTTGTTTTGTTTTGTAATAAAAAAATATATTTTCAGTTAAATTTATTGCCTTTTTCATTGATTAATTAATATTGCATAATGTAAAATAATAATTGTTTTCAAAATTTAACTTTTATTAAGAAATTAAAATCTTACCAGAAAATCCAAACTGATTTCAAATTTCTCTTGTTTTTCGCCGCGCCCATAGTAAATAAAATAAGTCGGTCTTCCTTTCCACTTATAAGTCGTGGCCAGCGGTTCACTGGTCAGACTCCATCCGACAAAAGCGACTTCCTCTCTCGGCGAGAACACAACGCCCATATGATTTGGCCCGTCAACCAACGTTAAATGCACCCTCTTCAATCCATCCGCCATCGACTGTTGGACGGTGACCTTAGGGCCCGAAACTAGGGGCGGCGAAGCCGGCAACCAATGCGTTTTCCAAATAAGTTTCAAAACTGGCACAATGTATGGCATGCCGCAGTACAGACGGTCATTGCAGTCCTGGTCAACGGGCACGGCATCCCGCATATCGGGAACGTACTTGTCCACACTGTGCGGACTGTTCACATCGAAATCTATGATCCAATATCCGTTGGTGGTATTGACCGAAGGACTGTTGTACTCATGAAAAGTCCTTTTTGTATGCTGAAAAATTATAAAATGTTTTCCTAAGTAAAAAAACAATTTTAAAAATTAGTTTTAAATACTCACCGAAATCATAAACCGTTGCGGTGCTAGAGAATTGATGTCTCCAGAATAAGGAAAGCCGATGGGAGTAAAAATGAGGACGGCAATCGAGAGCAGAAACAATCCAAGCAATAGATTGATTATCCGGTACGTGTCTTTGACTAGAAGAATTATTGGCGCAAGGAAACTGAAGAGAAACACGAACATGAAACTGACCATGAGGCCGATTATAACTTCGGAATTGTTGCCGGCCCCCGTTCGTCCCATTATCGGTATGAAGAGGTACAGAGCAGCGATGATAAGGTAAAAACATTGCACGAAAGGCAGTCCCATGGTGGCTATATGTAAAAACAACCATTTTCCATCTAAAAAACAGTTAAAAAAATTACAAATAATAACGGACAATTAAATAGAATAATCTAGACTTTAAAGAAATTGATTTTACACTAACCTTTAGTCTTGTAAAACAATTTGCTCCGTAAAATGTTTCCCAAAAACGGAAAAATGCTCCACATCATTGCAATAAAACTGGACCGAATCCGGAAAACGGTACCAATCAACAAAATTATAGTCCAAATCAACTGAGACGCGTCAAAATACAACTGGAATATTTGCCACGGCCACACATCAATATCCTAAAACATCAAACAAACCATCAAAACCGAATTACAAACAATAAAAAAACTTAAATAAATAAGTCAATTACTTTGTGACAATATCGGGCATGAAGTAACAGTACGACCATCGAGACTAGCAACGTAGGTATCACATATAAAAAGAAGGCCCATAGAGGACGAGCGTACCAGCTCATGGTACGACCCAGAGCGGTAACCATTAGGGCAATCAGTAGGCCCGTTAAGGCCGACATGATCCACGTCGACACAACAGCTATCACACAATTGCCCAGTTTCTTCAGGTACCTTTTGGGCTCCATAATTTTCGTGGCATCTTTGATATTAACGTAGATCGATGCCAGGGAAAGTAGGGCCGTGGTGATGTTGACCAAATTGAACATGGCCATCGGCCAGCGTACGACGAAGGCGCCCAGGAAGTCGAAAAAGACCAAGTGCTCGCTCTGCCGATCGTCGTCCACCTCGGACAGCTTATGGCCTTGAGCCATGCCCTCGGCTAGAGCTAAAATATTATCACCGGTTCGCTGCAACGAACCCAACGGTATGTGTTCGATCGAATCGAACTTCGTGTGGTAAACGTATCCATTGGCAGACCATGCAAAGTCCAAGCCTACAAATAAAAAATAAGTTAAAATTTTGAATTGATTAAAATTACAAAGAAGATTTTAAAATAATTGATTTTTTTTTTCAAATGAAGACAAAAGCAATAAAATGAAAAATAATTTAAGACCTAAATCAATTTGGTATTGATTGAATGAATTGGCTGCATTGGTTGTGAATAATCAAGGCAGTATTAATAGGCTTCGCAATGTGCCTAATTTAAAGTGAATAAATTTATTAGTTCAACTACTGTAACACTTGAACTGCACGTAAATTTTAAAGTTACAAACTATAGAAAAATGACATGCAGAAAATTTTCAGTGCTTAAATGAGGAGCAAAGTTCATAAAAAAAAATTACCGTTTTAATTTAAGTACTAATTTTAGTAATAATAAACCATGTAATTAGTTGTCGTCGAAATTACAAAAATAATCTTTTAAACATTTGAAGTGTTTTCAAATGCCATCAGAATTATAACAAATAAAAATTTTAAAAGTTTACCTGACAAATTGCCGAAGTCGCGGAATATCCTGTAATCAGTATCACCCGGAACAATTCCGCTTTGGAAAATCTCCTGGGCCATAGAAGAAGCAAAAGGATAAGGCACTTCTTCTGAGTACGTCTCCAGGAGCCACGGTTGATGAGGCCCCGCTTGAAACAAGACTTCTCTGCCGCCAGCTCCGCACGCCTCCAAATTAATAAACGCTCGAATCTAAAAATTAACAATTTTTTAACTGAAAATCCTTTGATTTTTCCATAAAAATTCATTTAAAAAAATATACTTCTTTAGCCCATTTGTGCTGTGTAATGAAACCATGGGAAGCAGGCAGTACATTCTCCTCGCCCCCATTGAAAAGGAAAATTATATTGTGTCGCAGAATCCTTTTCGATTGAGAAATTACCCTCAGGACTTCCAGCATAACCGCGCATCCTGCACCGTCATCGCTAGCACCTGCAAAATTTGCATATTTTTATCAGAATTAAAAAAAGCTAAAGATAAAAGTAATTAACAATAATTTCGAAATTATTTTCCAAATAGAAAAAGTCACCTTGCACATAATTTAAATGCGAAAGTGAAAAAAATGTAATGAAAAGAGCTTAAAGGGGGCCATTATCGACACGTACTTAAGCAAACAAACAGAGCTAATCTACACGAAAAGCAAATACCAAAAAAAAAGAGCAAATTACAAATATGGGCCAATTCTAAAGCATCCGTTTCGCTTATCTCTATGGATTACATGAGGATTTTATTTTTGTAATTTCCAAAACAAATATTAGTTTTATTATCATTACATAAAATTTTATTTTGAAATGTTAATATGTTAATAGATTTAAATTTATTAATTCATACGAAACTGCTATCATTTAAAATTTAAATTTTAAATCCATAGTTTTAAAAGTTTCAATTTCAAACAAAATGTTTGGAATCAATTGGAATACTTTGGCAGTGCTGCTGAGTCAAATGTTTTGCTTTTAAGTGTATTATCAAAGTAAATATTTCACATACCAGGACTTTCAATATAGGAGTCATAATGACAATTAATGAGCAGACTATCCTTTGACTTTATATGAGATCCAATTTTAACAACAATATTCTTCAGGTTTCTATAAACATTAGTCATGCCATCCAAAAACTTGAGAGGAAATTCGCCACTGACTGTCTGCAGGTCCATTTCAATGACATGATTGCTCTTTGCCTGCTTAACAATGCCCTCAATTTCCTTGGTAATCAGCTCAACAGCCAGAACTTCATTGGCATGACTGCCAGCCACTCTGGGGCCCAATTTGGTGATCTTCTGAAGGAAGCCATAGGCCCTCTCAGCAATAAATCTATTTGTATACTTATGCTCATCAGAAATTTTCAATCCTGGTGGCAATTGCTTTTCAATTACTATCACAGCACCAAAGACTATGATGATGAATCCAAAGAGAGCCAGCAGATGGCTGGCAGGTAAAGGGGCATAACTGCTTCTACGATACACTTCTTTGGAACTGCCATTCTTGGGGGGCACTCTTTGAGCCAAGTTTGATGTGGTGGTGAGTTTACGTTGTCTTAAATTTTGAACACCCTACAACAACAACACAAATAGATCAATGATCAATCGAGATATAAATTATTCGTTACCTTTGACATGGTTTTGCGTGTGTTTTTGAGCAACTGATTTCATATAATCACAAAAGAACTGGTCTAATATTAAATAATCATGTTTTGACAAAGAATAATGAATGACATGATTTAGCTGATTAGAGGATTTGCTTTCGCAGAGGCTGCTGGCCTACGACTAACGCACAGAGCAAACGATTCATGCGAATTGCTCTCTGCTCGCTTATCGCAGTCGAATCACAAAATTTCAACTAGCTTTTCCACTTTCCTTGATTTTTCCCCTTGTTCGGTCGTTCTGCCGCATTGGAGAGGAAAATCAACAACATACTACAGTGGCGACATCTTGTAACTAAAATTCAAACATATTAAAAAGGATAATCTGCAGGATAACAGCAAATTTTCACTTGAAAAATTTCAAATCCTGCCTAATTAAAACTTACCAAGACTTTTTGAAATAGAGAATTTAAGGGAAAATAAATCCGTTTCATTAAATTATAGCTAAATTTATTGCTAAAACAATAAATTAAATCTAAACTACTTTACCGATGCAATAAATACGCCTGTACATCCATAGGACACAAGGACAAATCCTTTTGTATGCTTAGAGAAGTTCCTACTTGTAGGAACGAAAGAGATGCTTTATTTATTTTTAAATTAGTTGCACTTCTCGGAAGGATATATTGCAAATTTACCTAAAAACAAAACAATTAAAAACTCAGAAAACACTCAAAAAAACTAAATAAAAAGTAACAAAAAAAAAACAATCTTACAAATCCATGACTAAGGGGAAACTGTTCCAAGAGAACCCGGTCGGTGAAACAAGTATCCAAAAGCTGTCTGTGCAGGACCAAACCAACGTACTCTTTGTTGTCAACAACAACGCCGGTTTTCATTGCACTCAAGGAGTAATCTATTCCGAAATCTCTTGTCGTATGAGTATATCCAAGCTGAGACACAGCGTCATCATCATCGGTCCTCAGCAGTTTTATCAAGGGATTCAAAAGAGTTTCCGATGCAACGTGCATGGAAACAGTGGGAAATCCAGCAGGATGATCGTCAGAAGTAGTCTACAATTTTTTCCATGTTATTTGATTCATAATGTAATAAAACATGAAGATAAAAATTTAAGAAATGTAAAATACCTGACAAGGATGGGTTTTCCGTTCCAAAAGTAATCGGAAAGTGTGTTTCATGACTCTGTTGTCGAAAACCCCTTGGCCCAATCCCAAATTATCATCTTGCATTAATCGTCTGTCCAGCATCACTTCCAATTGTCCTTCTTTTAAGGATGAAACACCTAAAGGACTAGCTGTTAAAAGACTCATTCTTGTTTGTTGGTCCTCTATGTAGGCCATTGAAGGAATTGGATAGTAATTGGCTTGCAGTGGTAACTTTTTAAATCTTTCTCTTCTGAGCAACTAAAAAATAATATTATTATTTTGGGGAAAATTTAAATTATAAGTAAAAAAAAAAGCAAAAAGAAAACTTACTTGGAATCCATTCAAATCAGAATAAAATATATTAGAACTGTTAATATTAGTGGAAATCCTCATTACCAGTTCGAAATTGCTGGTCTTTCTTATATCAACGGTATTCTCAATGTCTAATCCTAAACCATCGGCGCCTGAAACAAATCCAAGATAAATTTTAATCACAAATTTACAAGAAATAAATAAAATAAAACTAATAAGTAAAGAATAAATCAAGCAAATAAAATAAAACAAATAAGAAATAAAAAATTAACAAAATTAAATAAATGAGTAAAATAAAATAAATAAATAAAAGGACTCACCTGGAGTATTGTAAAGTGTAACGACATGCAAAACATAGGGAACCTGGACGATTACTTGCGAGTACAAAGGGCCCTCTATAACTTTCACAATTGTGTTTTCAATTTTTAAAGGAATGGCATCACCGTCTGGTAGGAACAAATAAGCGCCACTTCGCTCTTTAGCTTCTCGAACGCCATATCTACAAATATATTTTTAAATTAAAATTAAATAAATAATAAAGAAGATAAATACTTTAAAAAAATAAAATAAAATAAAGAAATACCTGGCGAAATCCAAATGAACAGGGTAAATTACATTGGCAATCTTCAAAGCTTTCAGTAATCCCAATTTACTAAACGTGGCGGTCACTCTGGAATTTTGCAAACTGAACTCCCTTGAACTGGGAGACACCTCGATGTTCTCAAAGGCTTTCGGCTTCTGCAGATCGGCATACAAATTGAACACTTTCACCGTGGAAAGTGTTCGGCGCTCCGGAATTTCGTTCTCGCTCAAAGCCCTAATCTCGTAGCTGACCAAACTGAGGGACGGAATGTTGGCCACAAAAGAGACACGGTACTTGGACGTCGACAAATACGCAACGTGTTCGAAAAGAGGAGCCACTTGGCAATCGATTTTATTGCGTTTTATATCGTAAACCTGCAAATAAGTACTTTTAATTATTCATAATCTAATTTTAATTTTAAATTGAGCCTTAATTTTTTTAGCTTTTAGTTCTTTAATTGTATTTTTTTAAGCAAATTATAAATTTTACTTCTATTTTATTTTTTCAAGTTTAAAACAAATAAAATAAAAAATATAAACAACTTACCTCAATAAAAGGAGTCGATACCAGAAACGTAACCAATTCGTGTCTGGTAAAGGTCAATGAATTAAAAATGACCACTTTCTTGGTGTTCAGATCCGGCCCAATTGTGATGGGCATTTGTTCCGATAAAGAGTCCTGTGCCTGGCGCACATCATCGAAATTATAGAAGATCGTATCGGTTCCTGGATTGTCTGCTCCCGGTCCCGACAGCAATAAATTTGCGCTTTGCTGTATTACATTTTGACAAGCATTAATTGCATCCAACATTCTGCGAATCATCAACAAAACAAAAGCAAAGAATTAATTAACAAAAGTACTAAAAACACATAATATTGATAATTACTTTTGACCATAATTATTAACGACGTGGTCTTTGGCGGTGCCAGTGACCCCATCATGGTGCTGAAATAAGGCCAAGGCTTGTCTGGCTTCCGATAAGGCTTTATTAAGCCCATTATCCTTTTCAGCGACATATCGTGAGCCAGGTTTTCCACTTACGTGAGCTAAAGTTAATATAATCTCTGCTGACCTAAAATTATATATTTTTTTAATTCTGTTTTATAACGTTTTCGATTAATATATTTTTTTCTTTACCTTATGTACTGCAAAAGTGATCTATCCATTCGTTTATAAAACGGTCTTGAAGTATAATATCCACTCCAGTAATGGTCATCTCGGTCCGCATAAGTAAAGAAGTCTCCTGATAAAGAAGGAAATTCACTGTTTTTCTTTTCAGCGTGTACGGCATTGAAATAATCTGTTAAAGTTCCGAATTGAGCCTAGAAAATATTAATTTGTTATTAGTTTGTTACTGTTAGTAAGAAAAGTATTTTTTTTTTCAAAAAGTAAAAAATATTAACACAAAAAAAGAACTAAAAAGAAATGATTGAACAAATTACCTGAACATGTAAATTTAATTTTGAATTAAGGTAATCGAAAATCCTTTGGTAATTAGTATATTGCACATCCCATTCTGTGGAATGATCGTAGCGGAAGTCGTCACCCAAGGGGGCCAACACAACATTGGTGCGATATAACTGCGACTTCTTGCGATATTGATCCAGAAGCATGAGCGCCCTATCAAATTATAAATTAGTTAATTAATATTATTACTATTAATTAAAATCATTACAAAAAAAAAGAAGTATTTACCTTTGATCTACGTTTTTATCAGTTATTTCAACTGGTGCCGCATACCACGGACAGGACAATCCATGTCCTGGCAATCTTTTGAAATCAAACTGGCAGCAAATCTTAGGATCCGGTCCGCAAGTGTGAGGCACATCATATGAATAAAAGGGCATCATATGAGTAAACAGATCAGTGGCTCCGGATGGATCTTTAATTAAAAAATCAATTTAATTTCATCAAGAAAAATTAAATTTCAATAAAACTAATAAAAAATTCAATACAAAATTTCCTAGAAAAAGAAAACTAATAAATAAACGTACCCCATAATTGTCTCCAATTAAATTCCAAATTTTTGTTGAGCGCCAACTGTTTCTTAACGGAATAATGGACACGCTGAATGAGAGAATTCTTCAGGCCTACTTTCTTAAGTAAAAACGGCTGCGTTGCACTCATGCCAAACGGATCTATAGCCCAACTACTAACTGGAGTGTAGTTTAAGTTCTTGTGCAGCCACTGGTGTCCTTCCGTAAGCTGATAAACGTCCGACAACCAATGCGAATTTGCTTCGTCGTTCATCACCCATCCACCAGTTACAATTTCCAACTGGTTATTTCTTATCAATCTAAAATTAAATCAAAATTAATTACAAAAAACGTAAATTTAAACAATTGGTCAATTACTTTTTAACTATTTGTTTTGTTTTCTGGTCTTGTTCGTCCCACCAAAGGGCGAAAAACGAAATTTCGGCCCAAATGAATTTCCTCCTGGGGTCAATCCCCAATTTCTCCACCATATTATTTAAGATGTTCCTCGTTTGGGCTTTGTAGTACTCTTCAAATGTGTGCCTCCAGCCGGGGTCATTGTGGGAATGTGGCACAACAAAAACTTTCAGTTTGTGTTTCTTGTTCCACATATTATCATTTACTTCTATCTTCCATCCTTGCTTCCAGACTCCTCCGTCAGGATTATCAAATTTTAAATCTTTATACATATCCAGCATCTGAAATATTAATTTTAGAATATTAAACAGAGAAAATGAAAAAGGATAACAAAGAAAATATACCTGAATAGTGTTCCTAGGGGTTTGCTTTAAAAGCATAGGACATGATTCATCAAATATCATTTCTGATGTTGGATTAAAGGGTTTCTGAATAACATCTTCATCTTCCTCCTTGGCATTATCATCTTCAGGGGCCACAATTTGCTGTATTGCATCCTTAATTTCACCAACAGCTTGGTGATTCTTATTCAGGCTTTTCTCCAGTTGTTTTAGCCTATCTTCAAAGTGTAACCACTTGTTCTGCAATTAAAAAAACACAATACGAACAATACAGCATAAGGGTTTTATTCAAAAACAAGATAATTTACTTACATCTTGGTATTCTTGGATTATTGAAGTGTTTTTGCTTGCACTTGGACTTAAATCCAATGTAAGATACAGTAAGGAACATAGTGAAATAACTATAATAGCTGCAAATATTGTTACCAAACGTTTGATTCGCATTTTAAGTGTTTCGTGTGGCAAAATTTAGTTGAGCTCCTTATCAATAACCGAGGCTTCGTATGATTACGCCACTTCTCACACTTAGTTTTCACACTAAGCTTTACATAGACACATTGTTTCTGCTACGTGTTTAGTAGCTTTTTAAATATTTGATACAATTTGTCGGCTTCATTAGTTTGTTTTGGCTTAGCATCAGCTTACAATTTACTTTTTTATTTGCACTCGATCTCCACTCAACTTCATCCCATGACAGAAGAAATGACAGAGTGTCTTTGACATCAAACCAAAGTACTTATCCAACATGGCGGCGAATTTCAAATTTTCAAAAGTTTAAAAGTTTATTTTTTAATATATTTAAAGAGCGCTTTAGAAAAAATTATAGCAGCTTATTAATTAATAAGTATAATACTTATACCGGTGGAAAATTTTAAGTAAAAACAAGTTTGCGTACAGTTATTTACACTTCTATTAAAGTGCGCTCTCTGTGATTTTTAAAGCTATGTTCAACTGTCAGCTGTCACCTTCAACACAACCGCAACTGAGTCAATTGTTCTCTTGTGGC
Source organism: Holobus sp. GC000080 (assembly GCA_030556065.1). Lineage (NCBI taxonomy): Eukaryota > Metazoa > Arthropoda > Insecta > Coleoptera > Staphylinidae > Holobus > Holobus sp. GC000080. Next base: position 36,465 of record JASKGO010003987.1, read on the forward strand.
ATTTGGAGTAAGCAATAATTAAAACCGGCCACGCATTTTATAGATTACAGTTAGATCAGTAATTGTCTGCTTTGTAATTCTTCAGCTACTCCAAGAATAGAACATCCAATGTTGTAGAAAGTCTTTGATTTGGTAAATAATGGGCGATTCATTGGAGGCCGGCGATGCCGGAAACACCTCCAACGAGGCCCAAAATGTGATCATCGTGGATCTGAAGGAGTTCACCAATTATCTACGCAATGCCGCCAATGTTCTTCTACCTGAAGACAATGGCCATTCCGTTTCGCCAGCTTTATCAGCCGCTCTAGAAGAGCAATCCAACATTGACTGCATCATTAAGTTCATCGGCGAGCCCCAAGTCAGCACCTTGTTTGTCCAGAGAAATTCCTCCAAAGGTACAAAACATTGCATAGTATACTTAATTGTGTGGATATTAATCGTTTTGTCTAGATGAAGATGACCAACCACCAGAGGGTGAAGAGGAAAAGGAGCCCATCACCTACTACCTTGGCAATGAGGTCCATTATACCACTCCAAAGATGCTTGGGATTGTCTTCATCAAGAGAGGGGCCGTCATTGAAGCTGATAAAAGCATTAAATCTCAATTGAAAGTGATCAATTGCAGTGAAGGATCTGTTTATGAGAATCTTCATGGCTACATCAGCAAATTTGTGGCACCCTACTTCAAGTCCTACGTAAAGGAATCCGGAATAGCCGACCGGGATGGAGATAAGATGGCCCCAAATGTTGAGAAGACCATTGCTGAATTGGAAATGGGACTGTTGCATTTGCAGCAGAATATTGATATTCCCGAGGTGACTCTACCGCCCCATCCGCACGTTGCCAGCATCATCAAGCAATGCGCTGACGAAGGAAGAAAACCCAGAGTCACGGACTTCGAGAACAAATTCCACGATCACGCTTATCTGAATGCGTTGCAGAACGGCGTCAATCGTTGGATTAAGGATATCCAAAAGGTCACCAAATTAGAACGGGATCCCTCTTCTGGAACAGCCTTGCAAGAAATCAATTTCTGGCTTAATTTAGAGCGCGCCCTCCATAGGATACAGGAGAAACGCGAGGGTTTAGAAGTAGCCCTCACTTTGGAGATTTTAAAGTGCGCCAAACGGTTTCACGCCACTGTATCTTTCGATACTGACACCGGTTTGAAGCAAGCTTTGGCCACTGTTAACGACTACAATCCTCTCATGAAGGATTTCCCTATTCATGATTTACTATCGGCTACGGAATTGGACAGAATTCGCGCTTCAGTTCAATTGATTTTCAATCATTTGCGCAAAATTAAAGCAACAAAGTATCCAATTCAGCGCTGCTTGCGTTTAGTTGAAGCCGTTTCCCGAGATTTGAGTGCTCAACTTTTAAAAGTTTTGGGCACCAGAAGATTGGTTCACATTCCCTTTGATGAGTTTGAAAAAGTAATGACTCAGTGCTTTGAAATCTTTACCACGTGGGAAGATGAATATGAAAAATTACAAGGATTATTGCGGTTAGTATATCTTGTTTTTTATTTTTTTAATAATTATTTTGCATTTAAACTAAAAAAATATTAAAAATTTGCAGTGATATCGTTAAGAAGAAAAGGGATGAACAACTAAAAATGGTCTGGAGGCTTTCGGCACACCACAAGAAACTGCAATCGCGGATGGAACAAATTCGCAAGTTTCGTCGCCAGCACGAACAGTTGCGCACAGTTATCGTGCGCGTTTTAAGGCCCTCGATTCGCGATGTAAAGAATCCAAACGAAGGAGAACTGGTGGATCTAGAAAGCGCCAAGCAGGACACCTTCACCGTGGATGCAGCCGATGCCAATGCCATCGAGGAAGTGAATTGGGCTTACGAAAATGTAAAGGAAGTCGATTGTCTCGACATTTCCAAGGAGGGCCAAGAAGCTTGGGATGCAGCAGTTCAACGCTACGAAGAGCGCATCGATAGAGTGGAAGCCCGCATCACGGCCCATCTGCGCGACCAACTGGGCACCGCTAAAAATGCCAACGAAATGTTCAGAATTTTCTCGCGCTTCAATGCCCTATTTGTACGACCGCACATTAGAGGTGCAATCAGAGAGTACCAAACTAATTTAATACAGAGAGTCAAGGATGACATTGAAGCACTGCTGAAGAAGTTTACCGTTCAGTATGCGAAGAGCAACAGCGCTAAAGTTAGTAAAGTGCGCGATTTGCCACCGGTGGCTGGCTCCATCATTTGGGCCCGTCAAATCGATCACCAATTGACCACTTACCTTAGAAGAGTCGAGGATGTTCTTGGCAAAGGATGGGAGAACCACATCGAAGGCCAGAAGCTGAAAGCCGATGGCGATAGTTTTCGCGCCAAGTTGAGGACCGATGTCATCTTCGAAGACTGGGCCAAGTCGGTTCAAGCGCGCAATTTGGGAGTGGCCGGTCGAATTTTCACCATCGAAGCTGTAAGGTCCAGGAGCGGAAGAGGCAATGTACTCAAACTCAAAGTCAACTTCTTACCGGAGATCATTACGTTGTCGAAGGAGGTGCGCAATATGAAAGTCTTAGGATTCCGCGTGCCGTTGGCTATTGTCAACAAAGCCCACACTGCAAATTTGATGTATCCGTTTGCCATCTCATTGATTGAAAGTATTCGCGCGTACGAAATGACTCTGGAAAAGGTAAATATTATAATTCAAATATTAACTAGTTTAACGGTTAGATTAAAATTTTAATACAATTGATGATAGCTGCAAAGGAATTACTTGGCGTCTGGTCCAGTAAAGGTAGTGGTTTCTAAATGGCATGGTTGTAATATCGTAACTTTGTAACCAGAATATTTTAATCAGCGTACAACCCCTTGATATAATTTGGAAAATTCAATTTTTGGATAATTTATGTTTTTTGGATGAACCTAGTAATTTTTATAAATGTGTCGCCTGATTTTTCCCTCAGATAAGGCATGCCAAACCTAGCTTTTATTTATTAAATGAAATGAAATTAGGTGTAGGAAGTCATAAACTTATTTGAAATTTGTTTCCAGATTGAAGATAAAGCTTTCATTATACCTCTGGTGTCGGGAATGCGCAAGGAAGTTCAACAGCTAATAGCTGAAGGCATCCAATTGGTTTGGGAAAGCTACAAATTGGAACAGTACTCCCAAAGGCTATCAGAAACAGTTGTGAATTTCCAGGAGCGCGTCGAAGAGTTGGTCATAATTGGCGAACAATTGGAAGTTGATGTTAGATCACTGGAAACCTGTCCTTATTCAGCGCAAACTTTTGCTGATATTTTGTCGAAAATTCAGAAAGCGATTGATGCCTTATCACTTAAGCCTTGTTCGAATTTGCACATTTGGGTGGACCGCTTGGACAAAGAAGTGGAGAAGAATTTAGCAGCTCGTCTGCAAGCCGGTGTCAGAGCTTGGACTGATTCGTTGATTGGAAACAGTAAAGATGTGGACCACACAATGGATACTGATGCTCCCACGCAACCAACTCATAAACCAGGTGGCGATCCAAAGATTCAAACTGTTGTCCACGAAATTCGCATCACCAATCAGGCGATGTATTTATATCCCAGCATCGAAGAAGCGCGTTTCCAAATTATGCAGCAGATGTTTGCTTGGCAAGCTATTGTTACATCGCAGCAAAGACTTCAAAGCACCAGGTACCAAGTGGGCGTAGATAAGAACTCCAATGAAACCTACAGGAATATTTTAACTAAATTGCCAGATGGAGCGAAACCTTTGGAAGATGCTTATGAAGCTATTTCATCAAAAATCAATGAGATTCAGAGCTATTTTAATAAGTGGCTCACTTATCAAGCTCTGTGGGATTTGCAAGCTGATAATTTATATGGAAAACTTGGCAGTGATATTTCAAAGTGGATGGAATGTTTGAATGATATCAAGAAAACCCGCACCACGTTTGATACGTCCGATACGCGTCGTGAATTTGGACCCGTTGTTATTGATTTCGCCAAGGTGCAAAGTAAAGTGTCTTTGAAATACGATTCCTGGCACAAGGAAACACTGGCTAAATTCGGAACGCTTTTAAGCAACGAAATGACCACATTTCACACCGACGTGTCTAAATCGCGCCTGGATTTGGAGTCCCAAAGTATTGAAGCTGCTTCAACATCGGATGCCGTCAACTTTATTACTTATGTCCAACATTTGAAGCGCAACATGAAATCGTGGGAGAAGCAAGTGTCCACGTACAAAGAAGGCCAACGGATTTTGGAACGACAGAGATTCCAGTTGCCGAACAATTGGCTGCACGTTGAAACACTGGAAGGCGAATGGAGTGCTTTCAATGAAATCATCAAGCGCAAGGATAACACTATTCAAGTGCAAGTGGCTAGTATTCAGCAGAAAATCATGTCTGAAGATAAAGCAGTTGAGACCAGAACTAATGATTTCTTGGGCGACTGGGAGCGCAGCAAGCCCATTGAAGGACATCTTCGTCCGGATGACGCCCTCACACAGTTGCAGCTCTTCGAAAGTAAGTACGCTCGTCTAAAAGAAGAGCGCGATAAAGTAGCCAAGGCAAAGGAAGCTTTGGAATTACAAGAAACTGGAGGCATCAGTACCAACGAAGATAAAATGCAAGTGGTATTTGAAGAGCTTCAAGACTTGCGTGGTGTGTGGTCTGAGTTGTCCAGAATTTGGGCCCAGATTGATGAAACGCGTGAGAAACCGTGGCTTTCGGTTCAACCCAGGAAACTGCGTCAACAGTTGGATGCCATGTCTACGCAACTGAAGGAACTTCCAGCTAGATTAAGACAGTATGCTTCTTATGAATTTGTGAAGAAAACTTTGCAGACTTATACTAAAGTCAACATGATGATCGTTGAATTGAAGTCAGATGCATTGAAGGAGAGACACTGGAAGCAATTGATGCGCCAGTTACGCGTCAATTGGGTGTTATCGGATCTTACTTTGGGCCAAGTGTGGGATGTTAACTTGCAGAAGAATGAAGCGATCGTGAAAGAAGTGATTCAAGTGGCACAAGGTGAAATGGCACTTGAGGAATTCCTGAAGCAAGTGCGCGAAAGTTGGCAAACTTATGAACTTGATTTGATCAACTATCAGAGCAAGACCAAATTGATTAGAGGTTGGGACGATCTTTTCAACAAAGTCAAAGAGCACATCAATTCAGTGGCTGCTATGAAGTTATCGCCCTACTATAAAGTTTTCGAAGAAGAAGCGCTCACTTGGGAGGAGAAACTGAACAGAATCAATGCCTTATTCGATGTCTGGATTGACGTGCAGCGTCGTTGGGTTTATTTGGAAGGAATATTTTCAGGTAGTGCTGATATTAAAGTTCTTCTGCCAGTGGAAACCTCGAGATTCCAAAGTATTAGCTCGGAATTTTTGGGCCTGATGAAGAAAGTCAGCAAGTCGCCTATGGTTATGGACGTTTTGAACATTCAAGGAGTTCAAAGGGCCCTGGAACGGTTGGCGGATTTACTTGGAAAAATTCAGAAAGCTCTGGGTGAATACCTCGAACGGGAGCGCACATCATTTCCCAGATTTTACTTTGTCGGCGATGAAGATTTACTTGAAATTATTGGCAATAGCAAAAATATTGCCAGACTTCAAAAACATTTCAAGAAAATGTTTGCTGGCGTCGCCTCTATACTTTTGAATGATGATGCTACCGTCATCACGGGAATTGCTTCCAGAGAAGGCGAAGAAGTTCGCTTTTTGAATCCAATTTCAACGATCGATCATCCAAAAATCAACGAATGGTTGACGATGGTTGAAAAAGAAATGCGCGTCACTTTGGCTTCCGGCTTGGCCCAAGCTATACAAGACATCAAGCAATTCAAAGATAATATCGAAGCAAAGACTTTCATGGAATGGGTCGACAAGTATCAAGCGCAAATTGTTGTATTGGCTGCGCAAATTTTGTGGAGCGAAGATGTTGAAGCTGCCCTAGCAAAGATGAACAGTGTACCCCAAAAAGGCGTTTTGGAACAAGTGCTTCAACATGTTGAGAATACCCTGAATGTTCTTGCAGATTCGGTTCTACAAGAACAACCGCAACTTCGAAGAAAAAAATTAGAACATTTGATCAATGAATTTGTTCACAAACGCACCGTTACCAGACGCCTCATTTCAAATGGTGTGTGCAGCAATAAGGCATTTGAATGGTTGTGCGAAATGAGATTCTACTTTGATCCAAGACAACTGGAAGTACTCAAACAATTGACAATTCATATGGCCAATGCGAGGTTCTACTATGGCTTCGAATATCTGGGAGTTCAAGACCGTCTGGTGCAAACCCCACTGACTGATAGATGTTACTTGACGATGACTCAAGCTTTGGAAGCCCGCTTGGGTGGTTCACCTTTCGGGCCTGCCGGTACCGGCAAAACCGAATCGGTGAAAGCGCTGGGACATCAATTGGGAAGATTCGTTTTGGTCTTCAATTGCGATGAGACGTTCGATTTCCAAGCCATGGGTCGTATCTTTGTCGGTCTGTGTCAAGTGGGTGCCTGGGGTTGTTTCGATGAATTCAACCGTTTGGAGGAGCGCATGCTTTCCGCTGTTTCGCAACAGGTGCAAACTATTCAAGAAGCCCTAAAGTCGCAACGAGAATCGGAAAAAGATGAAAGTTCAACGGGAACCCATGGAAGTATTAGCGTTGAACTTGTTGGCAAACAAGTAAAAGTTTCCCCAGATATGGCCATCTTTATAACTATGAATCCGGGTTATGCCGGACGCAGCAACTTACCTGACAATTTGAAGAAACTGTTCAGGTCATTGGCTATGACCACACCAGACAGACAACTGATTGCTGAAGTTATGTTGTTCTCGCAAGGCTTCCGTACGGCAGAAAAATTGGCCTCCAAAATTGTTCCGTTCTTCAAACTATGCGATGAACAACTGTCCAATCAATCGCATTACGATTTCGGATTGCGTGCTTTGAAATCCGTTCTGGTTTCTGCTGGCAATGTTAAAAGAGATCGCATTATGCGCATCAAAGAAATCAAGAGTCAACAAGGAGAGACTAATATCGATGAGGCTTGCATTGCCGAAAACTTACCCGAACAGGAAATCCTAATTCAGTCTGTGTGCGAAACCATGGTTCCCAAATTGGTAGCTGAAGATATTCCCCTGCTGTTCAGCTTGTTGAGCGATGTCTTCCCCAACGTTCAATACCACCGAGCTGAAATGAAAGGATTGAAAGATGAAATCCGCAAGGTTTGCCAAGAGGAATATTTGGTTTGTGGCGAAGGCGACGAACAAGGTTCGGCTTGGATGGAAAAGGTAAGAATTTTCAAAGATTTTAACACTACTACTACTACTTACATTTGCACTTTCATGCTTACTCACACGTAGAAAGGTATTAGTGGCGATACATGGATAGAAAAGGTACTTGCTAGACTACCTCAATCATTTTCCTCTCTAAATTTGTATTAGCAGTTTCCTAATGAATTTATTTAATTAGGTCCTTCAACTGTATCAAATATCTAATTTGAACCATGGACTAATGATGGTTGGACCCAGCGGATCAGGAAAAAGTACTGCTTGGAGGGTTCTACTAAAAGCACTTGAACGCTTTGAAGGCATCGAAGGTGTTGCCCATGTTATCGACCCGAAAGCCATAAGCAAAGAAGCTCTCTATGGTGTTTTGGATCCGAATACCCGCGAATGGACCGACGGTTTGTTCACCCACATACTCCGCAAAATCATTGATAATGTCAGGGGGGAAATTAACAAACGCCAATGGATCATTTTCGATGGCGATGTTGATCCGGAATGGGTTGAAAATCTAAATTCGGTTTTGGACGACAATAAACTGTTAACTTTGCCCAATGGAGAGCGTCTAAGTTTGCCGCCAAATGTGCGCATCATGTTTGAAGTCCAAGATTTAAAATACGCAACTTTGGCTACCGTATCACGTTGCGGAATGGTTTGGTTCTCCGAAGACGTGCTATCAACTGAAATGATTTTCGAAAACTTTATTATGTCGCTGAAGAATATTCCACTAGAGGAAGGAGACGATGATACCTTTGGAATGAGCAAAAATGCCAAGAATTCAGCGGAAAAAGATGATACATTATCACCAACGCTTCAAATACAACATGATGTTACCAATATCCTTCAGCCGTTCTTGGCTCCGGATGGGTTGGTGGTAAAATGCTTGGAATATGCCAGCGACCAGGAACATATTATGGACTTTACAAGATTACGAGCTTTGAGTTCATTATTTTCCATGTTGAATCAAGCGGTGCGAAATGTTCTGCAGTATAATCACTCTCATTCAGATTTCCCGCTGCCGCCCGAACAATTGGAACTTTATATTCCAAAGTGTTTGGTCTACGCTTTACTGTGGAGCTTCGCTGGTGATGCTAAATTGAAAGTCCGCACTGATCTTGGTGACTATATCAGGAGCGTTACAACAGTTCCTTTGCCTCCTTCATCCAATATTCCGATTGTTGATTATGAAGTCAACATTAATGGCGAATGGTCTCCTTGGTCCAACAAAGTGCCGCAAATTGAAGTTGAAACTCATAAAGTGGCTTCACCTGATGTGGTGGTGCCCACTTTAGATACCGTAAGACATGAATCTCTTCTTTATACTTGGCTTGCTGAACACAAACCATTAGGTAAGTTAATTTTATATTATAAAAGAAGTTTTTTCAAAATTATAGTCTTCTTTCTAAATTACTGATGTAATTAAAACAATTGGTGGTTTTCTTAGTTCTTTGTGGACCTCCTGGTTCTGGAAAGACAATGACGCTCTTCTCAGCTTTAAGAGCTTTGCCTGATATGGAAGTAGTTGGCTTGAATTTCTCTTCAGCTACCACCCCTGAGCTACTTTTAAAAACATTCGACCATTATTGCGAATACCGCAAAACGCCCAACGGCGTTGTACTTTCTCCTGTGCAACTTGGCAAGTGGCTCGTTCTTTTCTGCGACGAAATCAATTTACCAGACATGGATGCGTACGGTACGCAACGAGTCATCATGTTCTTGCGCCAACTGGTCGAGCAAAAAGGATTTTACAGAGCCCTGGATCAGACTTGGGTGTCTTTGGAGCGCATTCAATTCGTAGGCGCCTGCAATCCGCCAACTGATCCCGGCCGAAAGCCTCTCTCGCATCGATTCCTCCGACACGTCCCTGTGATTTACGTGGATTATCCCGGAGAGACATCGCTCAAGCAAATCTACGGCACATTTACCAGAGCGATGTTGCGCCTGGCACCGGAAATTAAAGGATACGCTGAACCTTTAACGAGTGCCATGGTGGAATTTTATTTGGCCTCCCAAGATCGATTCACGCAAGATATGCAGCCGCATTACGTTTATTCGCCCAGAGAAATGACGCGATGGGTGCGCGGAATCTGCGAAGCCATTCGTCCTTTGGACAATTTGCCAATCGAAGGATTGGTGAGGCTTTGGGCGCACGAAGCGCTTAGATTGTTCCAGGATCGTTTGGTGGAAGATTCAGAACGTCGCTGGACCAACGAAAACATCGATGCGGTTGCCCGAAAGTATTTCCCCACGTCTAATTGCGAGAAAGCTCTGGAGCGACCGATTTTGTACAGCAATTGGCTGTCGAAGGATTACACGCCCGTTGATCGCGAACAATTGCGCGACTATGTCAAAGCCAGACTTAAGGTGTTTTACGAAGAAGAACTAGATGTTCCGCTTGTGCTCTTTGATGAGGTCCTGGACCACGTGTTGCGTATCGACAGGATTTTCCGACAACCGCAAGGACATTTATTGCTGATCGGAGTTTCCGGTGCCGGAAAGACGACTCTTTCGAGATTCGTAGCTTGGATTAACGGTCTGTCCGTGTTCCAAATTAAAGTACATAATAAGTACACCGCAGAAGACTTCGATGAGGATTTGCGATCGGTTTTGCGTCGCAGCGGATGCAAAGATGAAAAAATTGCCTTCATTTTGGACGAATCGAATATGTTGGATTCCAGTTTTCTGGAGCGCATGAATACCTTATTGGCCAACGGCGAAGTTCCCGGCTTATTCGAAGGCGACGAGTACACCACTTTAATGACCCAATGCAAGGAAGGGGCCCAACGCGAAGGACTCATGCTGGATTCTAACGATGAACTGTACAAATGGTTCACTGGACAAGTAATGCGCAATTTGCATGTGGTGTTCACCATGAATCCATCCACTGATGGTCTCAAAGATCGAGCGGCGACATCACCAGCACTTTTCAATCGTTGCGTATTGAACTGGTTTGGCGATTGGTCTGATGGAGCTTTATATCAAGTGAGTAACATTTTTGTTATTAAATTTTTAGTTTTTTTTAAATTAAATTTTCTTTTTTTAGGTGGGCACGGAATTTACAAATCGCGTTGATTTGGATAAAGCCAGCTGGAAAATGCCCGATTATTTCCCAGTGGCTTGTAATCATGTCCCAGCAACTCCCAACCACCGGGAGGCTGTTATCAATGCATGCGTCTATGTGCATCAGACACTGCACAAAGCCAATGCCCGTTTAGCAAAAAGGGGATGCCGCACCATGGCCATTACGCCCAGGCATTATTTGGACTTTATCCATCATTTCGTTAAGCTGCACAATGAAAAGCGTTCCGATCTGGAGGAACAACAGTTGCATTTGAATGTCGGTCTCAACAAGATTGCGGAAACCGTCGAGCAAGTTGAGGAGATGCAGAAAAGTTTGGCGGTCAAGTCGCTGGAATTGCAGGCAAAGAATGAGGCTGCCAATGCTAAGTTGAAACAAATGGTCAAGGATCAACAAGAGGCTGAGAAGAAAAAAGTTCAGAGCCAGGAAATTCAACAACAGTTGGCGGTTCAAACGATCCATATTGAACAGAAGAGACAGGAAGTGATGGCTGATTTGGCGCAAGTGGAACCGGCCGTTATAGATGCCCAAAACGGTGAGTCATTATTATTTCTTTTTTTGAACATTATTAGTAAATTTGTGTGTTTGGTGAATTGTTGTTAAATTTTGCTAGCGGTTAAATCGATTAAGAAACAGCATTTGGTGGAAGTGCGCTCGATGGCTAATCCGCCAAATAGCGTGAAAATGGCAATGGAATCTGTGTGCTTATTGCTGCACGAAAACGCTAACGATTGGCGTTCAATTCGATCGGTGATAATGCGGGAAAACTTTATCACCACCATTGTCAACTTCAACAATAACACTTTAACGTAAGGCACACCAAAGTTGCCCTTACCGTTTAATCATTTTCCTGTTGTCGATGTGATTCATCATTATTTGCATGAATTGTTGTTTTTTCGTTAGAGTTTTATTTTTGTTATTTTACGCTGAATGTTTCGATTTCCTTTATCCTACAGCGGTAAAGTCAATCAAAAAACAACAATTGGTCGAAATCCGAGCCATGGGCAATCCGCCTCAAGTGGTAAAACTTGCCCTCGAGTCAATTTGCTTGTTGCTCGGGGAGAATGCCAGCGATTGGAAGGCCATTCGGGGTGTCGTCATGAGGGACAATTTTATAAACACTATTGTTTCTAATTTTAACGCCGAAGAAATTAGGTATGCCCTTTTTTTCCTTTTAATTTTGGTTCTTGTAGGACTAATTTGATATTCTATTTGCTATAAATCAGCTTTTTTTTTTCCTCATCATTTTATTAATCATCTTGCCTTGCATGTACTAACTTTCCTTATTAATTTGACTGTTAAATTGGGAGTTTACAAATAATTTGAATTTTAGTGATGATGTACGCGAAAAAATGAAGAGCAAGTATCTGAGCAATCCTGATTATAACTTTGAAAAGGTAAACCATGCCAGTAATGCTTGCGGACCTTTAGTTCAATGGGCAAAAGCACAGGTATGAGGAAAACAAATTTTATTTTCTTCAGAAAAATTAAATCCATTGATATTAATTGCCAGATTCTGTATGCTGAAATGCTGAAAAAAGTAGAACCGCTACGTGAGGAACTAAGATCGTTGGAGGAACAAGCGGATACCAACAAACAGCGCGGCGAAGAAGTGAAAAACTTAATCAGCGCTTTAGAGCAGAGCATTGCTTCCTACAAAGAAGAGTACGCTCAATTGATCGCTCAAGCGCAAGCTATCAAGACGGATTTGGAGAATGTACAGGCCAAAGTTGACCGGTCCATTGCTCTGATCAAGTCATTGGTAACGGAACGAGAACGTTGGGAAGCCACCAGCGAAACTTTCCGCTCCCAAATGTCCACCATCATCGGCGATGTGCTTTTAACATCTGCATTCATAGCTTACGGCGGTTACTTTGACCAGCACTATCGTCAGAATTTGTTCAGCACTTGGAGTCAACACCTGTCTTTGGCTAACATTCAATACAGACCGGATATTGCGCGCACGGAATATTTATCTAATCCCGATGAAAGATTACGCTGGCAAGCGAATGCTTTGCCCACCGATGATCTCTGCACAGAGAATGCAATTATGATCAAACGATTCAATCGGTATCCGTTGATAATCGATCCATCCGGTCAAGCGACTGAATTCATTATGAACGAATTCAAAGACCGCAAAATTACCAAGACCAGCTTTTTGGATGATTCGTTCAGGAAGAATTTGGAATCGGCTTTGCGGTTCGGTAATCCGTTGCTGGTGCAAGATGTTGAAAATTACGATGCAATTTTGAATCCAGTTCTGAACAGAGAATTGCGACGCACCAGCGGAAGAGTTTTGATCACTCTCGGCGATCAAGATATTGATTTGTCGCCTTCTTTCGTTATATTTTTGACGACCAGAGATCCCACTGTTGAATTCCCGCCGGATATTTGCTCCAGAGTGACATTCGTAAACTTTACCGTTACAAGAAGTTCACTGCAGAGTCAGTGTTTGAACAAGGTGTTGAAGTCGGAGCGGCCCGATATTGATGAGAAACGCAGCGATTTGCTGAAATTGCAAGGGGAATTCCATTTGCGTTTGCGGCAATTGGAGAAGTCTTTGCTGCAAGCTCTGAATGATGCCAAGGGTAAAATATTGGACGACGATAGTGTTATAACAACTTTGGAAACTTTGAAACGCGAAGCAGCTGAAATCGGTCAGAAGGTTGAAGAAACGGACAAAGTGATTTCGGAAATTGAAGCTGTTTCGCAGCAATATTTACCGTTGTCTCAAGCATGTAGCAACACCTACTTCACCATGGAGAGTCTTAATTTCGTGCACTTTTTGTATCAGTACTCGCTAAAAATGTTCCTCGATATGTTCGACAGTATTCTACTGAGCAATCCAAAATTGGATGGGATTTCCGAACATCAAGCACGATTGAAACTGATCACTACCGACTTGTTTACCGTTTGCTATGAACGAGTGGCTAGGGGGATGTTGCATACAGATCGTCTCACATTTGCAATTTTGCTCTGCCGAATTCATCTGAAAGGAGTACCTTCAGAGCCCAATTTGGACCAAGAATTCAATTTCTTTTTGCGCGGCAAAGAAGGACTCTTCACCACGCAAAGTTCTGGTTTAGTTGATGGACTAAGCAGCGAACAATTCGAAGCGCTCATGCGCTTGTCTTCCCGTCTACCAGCATTCAAAAACCTACCGGAAAAGATCAAGGAGATGCCTGAATTTGGAGCGTGGTTACAACAAAGTACACCCGAACAGAATGTACCTCGATTGTGGCAAGAGGAAAAAGCCCTAAGTCCCATCAGTACCGCCATGTACCAAATGCTCCTAATTCAAGCGTTTAGACCAGATAGGGTTGTGGCGGCAGCACATATATTTGTGGACACTGTTCTCGGAGAAGATTTTATGCCCAGCGCAGAGGAGGAACTTAATTTTGGACAAGTAGTGGAAAAGGAACTGAAAGCCAACGTACCTGCTTTATTATGCTCTGTTCCCGGTTACGATGCCTCCGGAAGGGTGGACGATTTGGCTACCGAGCTTAATAAACAAATTTCCAGTATTGCAATTGGTTCAGCCGAAGGTTTCAATCAAGCAGAAAGGGCCATTAATATGGCTTGCAAGACTGGCCGTTGGGTCCTCTTGAAGAACGTCCATCTGGCTCCGCAATGGCTCGTGCAACTGGAAAAGAAATTGCATTCGTTACAACCGCACAGCAATTTCCGATTGTTCTTAACGATGGAAATCAATCCAAAATTACCTGTTAATCTGTTGCGTGCCGGAAGGATCTTTGTGTACGAACCGCCACCGGGCATCAGAGCCAATTTGTTGCGCACATTTAGTACGGTCCCTGCCAGCAGAATGATGAAGCCGCCCAACGAAAGGGCCAGGCTGTATTTCCTACTGGCGTGGTTCCATGCCATCGTCCAGGAACGTCTTCGGTATGCACCACTTGGTTGGGCAAAGTACTACGAATTCAACGAATCTGATTTGCGTGTAGCTTGTGATACTTTAGATACTTGGATAGAAACAACTGCTATGGTAATTAATTGGCAATTTAATTTGAAACTTTTAATTGATTTAATTTTGTTTTTAGGGACGCACTAATTTGCCACCGGAAAAGGTACCATGGGATGCATTAGTTACGTTGATGTCGCAATCGATCTACGGCGGTAAAATTGATAATGTGTTTGATCAAAGGCTGCTGCATTCATTCTTGACCAAACTGTTCACACCGCGAAGCTTCGAAGTGGACTTCGCTTTGGTTGGAAACATTGATGGCGGAGCTAATGGAAGCAGACACATTACAATGCCCGATGGCACAAGACGCGATCATTTCTTGAAGTGGATCGAATCTTTGGTGGAAAGACAGACACCCAGTTGGTTGGGATTGCCAAATAACGCGGAAAAGGTACTGCTGACCACCCGGGGAACCGATTTGGTTAGCAAACTGTTGAAGATGCAACAGTTGGAAGACGATGATGAACTGGCTTATTCGGTTGATGATAGTTCGCAAGCAGATCCTGCTCAGGTGAGAATTCAAATATTCAAAATTTAAATTTAAAATGAAGTAGAAAAAAAAGAAGACAATAATGTGAAAATTGTCTCTTAGGTTGATGGAAGACCATCGTGGATGAAGACATTACATAATTCAGCGGTAACATGGTTGGAACTTCTTCCAAAGAGTTTGCAGACTTTGAAGCGCACAGTGGAAAATATTAAGGATCCGCTGTACAGATACTTTGAGCGCGAAGTCAACTGCGGCGCTAAATTACTCGCAGAAGTGATCCACGACCTGAACGACGTGGTTCTAATTTGCCAAGGCGTCAAAAAACAAACTAATTACCACCGCACCATGTTGGCTGAGTTGGTGAGGGGCATGCTGCCTTCCAATTGGAGACGTTACACTGTTCCTAGAGGATGCACAGTCATCCAATGGATTACCGACTTCAGTCAGCGAGTGAAGCAGCTGCAACAAGTGTCTTCATTGGTATCTACATCAAGTGCCAAGGAATTACAGGTAATTTTTTGTTTGTTTTCAGTTTTGATTTTTTGTATTACAAATTTGAACTTTCAGAGCTTCCCCGTTTGGTTGGGCGGACTTTTGAATCCGGAAGCTTACATTACAGCTACAAGACAGTGCGTTGCGCAGGCCAACAGTTGGCCATTGGAAGAACTTCAATTAGATGTTACAATTACTGATTCAAACGACAAAAAGAACATTCCGCATGATTGTTTTGCAGTTATAGGTAAGTTTTTTTTTTTGTATAATTTTTTGTTTGAATTTCTTTTTATGCAACTGTTTAATTTTTTTTTTTTTCATTTTCTTTTAGGAATTAAACTGCAAGGTGCCCAGTGCAAAAACAATCAATTGCTGTTAACATCCAGCATTATGATTGAGTTGCCCATCACTTTGTTGAGATGGGTGCGTGTCGTTGGTGACGATAAACTTCTGAATGGTCGCTTATCGTTGCCGGTGTATTTGAACTCCACCAGAAGCGAATTGCTGTTCACCGTCGACTTGAACATTGCATCCGGACAAGATCCGCACAGCTTCTACGAACGAGGAGTCGCTTTGCTTACATCTACTTCGCTTAACTAAGTTTCTTTAAGTAGTTTTTCTTTAAATGTACACTGCAAGTTTATTTAAAATGTGCGCACTTGGTTTTAATAAATACCTAATCATTGATCCAAAACATTAAAAAAATAGGAAATTTCCTCTTCGGTGTCTTCGGGTAGGTCGGTGCAATGCACAGCGTTCCTATATTTGTCGACCCCGAACATGCCTCGCAAAGTATGCGGTCTTATTTGACGCGCGACATCCGAATCGGAAGGGCCGCAAAAGGCGCGGAATTCCTGATGGACGTCACGTTGATTGTCCGCTTTTCCGGAGATTTCCATCGCTATGCAGGGCCCGTCCAGGTAACTGTACAGCAGAGCGTAGAAATCAGCAACGACGCCTTTGTACACCTCGAGAAATTCGTCGGCGTTCTCCGGGGACAGATGGAACATCCGCATGGCCGTTATTTGAAAGTCCGCCTTGGTAATTTCGTTAATGATGCGACCCAATTTGCCTTCTTCGATGGCGTGCGGTTTCACGATGCAACAGGTACTGTTTTGCAACGTAGCGGTAGGTCTGGGCTTTTTCATGTCGGGTCCGGTGCCGAAAAAGAAACAAGCGTTTCGACGCGCATCCTCCAAGGTAGTGGCGCCATGCACAGCATTGAGGGCCTTATCGTAGCCGTATCGGGCGCGAAAACTGTTCGGTGCCGTTTTCTTAGCTTCGACGGGGTCCGCGTGACCGATTAGGTCACGCCAACGCTGCATAGCATTCTCGCCCACCAGTTCCATGGCGACAATCTTATCGGAACTGACGTGCTCGACGACAAAGGGCAGAAAGGCGTCCCCTTTCTGCGACGCGTACAAATCAATTGCTTCTTTTCGCTGCAAGTGCGCCATCCTGAGATGCTCGATGGTGAAATTGTTGTCGTAAATTTCGCTTATGATGTCGCCCAAGTGGCCCATTCCGCTGGGTTTGATTAGGGCAAAGGTGTGCTCCTTCCAGCGCCCGATGAAATTCCTCGTTGTTGTGTCGGCGTAATCGGTCAATTTGATAAGACGCCCATAGACTGTCAGCGTGTTGCCCACGAACACATCCTTCAACTTTAATCCTTCGTAGGCCGATCGACGCAGAAACGCTTTGTGATGATCGACGTCGAATAATTCGACTGTATTGTCGCTTGGAAAGAAACTGAGGATGAAGTTTCTCTTTAGCCCGGCCTGGGGATCGAACCATTCGGCATGCAGACTTAACTTGAAGGTGTAATCGAATTCTTTTTGGTCCATGGTTTGGTTTCGTTTTTGGCAAGAGGACAAGGGTTGATATGATGAAAAAGACTGCAAACACAAATAAATTCCAAATTATTATAACGATTATGATTGTTGATATTGACTTTCCTAATAATGTGTTGCTATAACAATCATTAATGCAAACAAATCTTGCTAGGGGTGGTAGAGGGTGAAAAAATACATTTAAAAAAATCATAATTTAATTTTTTTCATTAGAATAATTGAAGAACAAACATTTTTTTTAATTGAAAACCAATTAATTACTAATTAATTATATTAAAAACTAATCAAAAATAAAAAATTAAATTATAAAAAACAGAAAAAAAGCAATAGAAAAAAGAACGAAAGTCAAACAACCAATTAATCCAAAATTTTCTAAACACCGATTGAAGTTAAACGCAAATGGATTATGCAAATTCGCCAAATTCCTTATAGTGAAAGCAATCAATTAATACGCGCCGCCAATCGTGGGCAAATTAATTAAGAAATAAATCGAATTTTCCACCGGGATCTTCTTTCAAACATTTCGCGCGCGCCTTTGTAACAAAGCTGCAAGGGTAGTGGCATTTAATCATCGTTAAATACAATTTGATATTGTTATTTGATTAGCATATAAATAGATAGCATAGATGGTTTTTCCTTGTGTTTTTCCTTCGAATATTCTTAAAATAGTAAGAACACTTTACATAAAATAATAGAATTTTTATCCGTCGAGTCCAAAACGGAAGGCGAATCGTCTTTGTGGGGGTTGGTCGGGGGGGTTAAAAGCTCGTTAAGTTGTATTTTGATATTTGCACGTTTCGTAACGTGTAAATCATTTGGTTGCGGGGACATAAATGAGCAAAATATATAGTATAAATACATTTGCTTCATGTGAAATTAAGGATTGAATTTGCTAATTATAGTTCGGTGCAATTGCAGAGATTATTAACGAATTTTAATGAGCGCAATCAATCGATCATACAGGATAATACAGTTCTTTGAAATCATGTATTTTATTTTAAATTATTACTTTTTTATTTATTTTAATTATCTGTAATTAATTTTTAACTTTATTTAAAAGACTTTTAACTTTTACTTTATTTTTATAATTTTTAAAACTTCTAATTCATTAGAATGAATTTTAATTAATTTTTACTATATTTGAAATATTATTAAGTAATTTTTACTATATTTAAATTATTATTAATTAATTTTTACTTCATTTTAGAATTAAATAATAATTTATTAAATATTCAAAAGCTAAAAACCCCTTTTAAAATGAGCAATATTTAATGGGGCTTTTAAAAAAAAAATAATAATATGCAATTTTTGATTAATTATATCAAAGAAGTACTTAATTAAGCAAATATTCCATGGAAACGAAAGAAAAATTTATCTGCTACTAAAAAATCTATAAAAGCTCAAAGATTGATTACTTTATAGTACTACAACTTTTTTTCTTTTAATGAAATATCATATTTAATTACTGATATAGTTTTCCAAGAAAAATAAATACTTAAAAAACATTTTCAATCCTCCAAAGAAAAGGAAAACCACAAAGGGGGTAAATTGCATGTAGTGAGACCGCTTAAAACGATTACCATCGAACGATTTATTAGTCAAATAGAGAAAAATATCTTATTAAAGAATAAGAGAGGGGCAAACTGAGCTGATCGAAATTACGAAAGAAGTATACAAATAGAACCGCATCATATGCAATCAAAGATCCGTGTCGTATCCATTGCTATTTAAAGAACAGACGAATGTTTGGATTGATAACATTTGTGGAGTGGAACAAATTACTATCGTCGACTCAATCAAACATCCCTCATCTCGCAGTCGCATCTCGCATCTTATATGTGTACTGTGTGTACCTATGATATACCACCACATTCGAATGTATCTTCGGAACAAGAGAGCCAGAGAGCAAAACTAATTTTATACATCATCACTATTAATTTCCACCATCTATTATTGTTATTGCAAAAGCAATTAATAAAGGTTCCGCTTCTGTTGCTTCTGTGGCTTAATTAACCCTTCTAAAGGAATCATCCTTTTTTTTTTTTTCATAAAGAAATCGACAGAATATACTTCAAATTCCAAAATTCCAACTAAAGCCAACATTTTAAGAAGGAAAAAAATAACAAAGATTTTACCAGTTAATAAACTAGTAAAATAAAGAAATAAAAAGTATAGGAAAACTATCATTTGAAATTTGTTAACACATTGTAAACATCAGTACAGTGTAAGAAAATAAGGGCGCTTTTGCTTAATTGATCTCATTATAATCATAGCCGGAAGCTTAGAGTGCGCAATGTGTAAGACGCTTCCTTTGATGTCTTTCATCATTGTGTTTCTTTGCAAGAACAAAAATCTCACGTTACGTGTGGTAAGTTTTCATTAAGAAAATTTAAATTTTGGGAATATTTTTTAAAGTATTTAAGAAGAAAATTTCAAAAGTTTTCGTAGTTTTAGGATTAAGAAAAGAAGAGGGTTTAAGCATTTAAGTTTAAGGGTTTAGTGAATGAAAACGGAGGAGAAATTGTCCGTTGATGGGGTACGGTTACGGTGGAGGCGGCACACACACGCATTCAACCAGTGCGCCTGCCATCCACCATCCATCCTTGTACCTGATGGCCCCAAACGTATAAAACGATTCGAGCCAAAGTGGCGTATGCTAGTTGGTGTCGGTCGGTGTCCCATCCATCCCTTTCGATCATCACCAATTTGGATAATTTCGTTTTGTTTCTTCCACACACTGCTTTTGTTCCTTTTGAATCCAGGTGAGATACTTTTTTAAAGTTTTTCCGTTGGTTTGTGAATTTTAAATTTCTTTGCTTTTTTTTTTACTTATTTTTTGAAGGTTTGATGATAATTTTTACAATAACTGCTGTTAATTTAAATATTAAAATGTAATTTAAAGATATTGGAGGAGAATCATTTTAAAAGCAATTCTTTTTTTGTGATTTCTGTTAAGATTATTAGATTTTATTGCTAAATTTGGAAATTGGTTTTCAGAAGACAAAATTTAATACATATAAAATTGATTATTTCAATAAATTCCTTTTGTTTTCACCCTCATTTTGAGCCTTTAGAATCCAGTTGAGACTTTTAAAGTTTTTGCATTGATTTGTAAATTCAAATTTACTTTTCTTTGCTTTTTAATTAATTTTACTTAGTTTTGCTGATAATTTTATCAACTGCTGCCAATTTAAAGTTCAAAAAGTAAATTGAAGACATCAGAGGAGAATCATTTTAAAAGCAATTCATTAATTTTGTTTTTTAGTAAGATTATTAGATTATATTGCTAAATTAGAGGATTTTAAATAAATTAAGAGATGATATACTTAAATATTTTTGACCGTGATTAAAGAGATGATTTTTCACTTAAAAATCTTGCAGATTCAAAGAAAGTATTTTTTTTTCTTTTCATAAAATAGTTTTTTATTAAATATAATGAATTCATGAAATAGATCAAAAGTTAAAGGAGTAAAATAAAATTTAAAAATTGAATAAAATAATTCATTTGTTTAAAAAAAAAGACAATAAAATAGAAAAGTACCGAGCAAATTGAAGATGCTTTGGATCTTTGCATGCTCTCCGTATATTAAGTAAAAGTTCAATATATGTGAATATTGAAAAGTAGTAATAAAAATAGCAATAAAAAGGACTAAGGGGGCCAAATGCAGAAAACCTAGTTCAAAAAACCAATTTTAAATTTATCATGAAAACTTCAGCAATGAAGGTTTTCTTCTGTTTAATCCAAATAAGACTTAATAACAAAAAATTAACACAAAATAAAAATTTTAAATTAGCAGCAAATAATTAACTATTAAATACAATTTTTTTTTAAATCTTTTTAAATTAAAATCCCGTAGAAAATAGACGAAAAACAAGAAAAAAAATAATGCAAGCAATTACATTTAACTAAGCCATTTTAAAATATTAAAATTCATGAAAATTTTTGCATGCACTTTCCCTTTAATTTGCGAAAATTACGCTTAAAATATTGATTTAAACTGCATTTTACACTCAATGCAAATATGTAGCTAATTGCAAATTTATCACATTTTAAAGCAACTTTTTTAACTTTTCAAATAGAGCTTTATAAAAGCTCAAAAAAGAAGTAATGTTTTAATAGAAAAAGCCAAAGTGATCTATTCGAATAGAAAATTCTTTAAAACGAAAATTCAAATTCACGTAGTGTTAACATTGCATCTGCACGTTTATTGTATATTTTATGCAAATGCAATTAGGTTGATACGAATGGGTGGGCGAAGGAAGACAGAGACATTATACATTATATGTATATTGTTATTCATGTGTGATATCAGCCACCCTCTTGCGACAATTTTCTTATTGGCCCCGATACATTCATAAAATTCACACTTCTTACGCTTTACGCCAAACGAGAGAAAGAATATGAGAAAAACTATGGCAAAGGCACCACGTACCGCTTCTGTATAGCACTGTTAGTACCTATAAAACATTTACTTCTTGAAGAGGACAGAGGAAGTCTTTGAAAAAAAAAATGTTAAAACAAATTTATTTCATCATTCAACATCCGGTTTGACAATTGATAATAACGATGAGAATTATTATATCATAGGAAATCGTTCTCTGTAGTTTTCTCGGGACATTTTTAAAGCTATTTTTTCACTTCTTAGAATCAAAGCATTGCTCAACAAGTGCTCAACGATTTTTATTTATTATTGATAAATAAAATAGAAATTGGTATTTTCTTAATTGCATTTGTTCAATGATGCATTTGAAAACTGAAATTATTAATTTAATTACTTCCAACATCTGTTTCTTTAAATAAAATTACAAATTACAAATTTGCAAAGATTTAAAATTAACTTCAAGACACATTTAGAATGCAAAGAGTTGCTAATGAAACGACAGCTTAAGATTGCCTTTCAAACGTTAATTAAATCCCAAATTTTGCATTTATAATTCGTATAATCCTTTAAATACTTCTTGCTAATTATCTAATCTCATGAAAATAAAAGATATGCTTTGTGTTGCTTTTTTTTTCCACTGTAATTAACAAATAGTCATTATAAAAAATATTATTTCAGAAGAACTTAAGTTTATAAACGAAAACAACAAATTGAAATAAAAATATTGAAAAAAAAAATCGTAAAAACTAAAAAATACAGTAAGATTTGCTATAAAATCTTGAATTTTGAAGACTGTTAAAGTGATTGTAAAAAGTGCACGTGAAGTTTTTATTAGCATAAAATTTTACTGGCTTTTTAAAAGGTGGTAAAAATTTATAAATAAATTATTCTTCTTGTATTCTTTAAATTAATCAAAGCGCCCATTCAATTAACCGTTTAATGGCTTCAATTATTGTCTTTTTATTGATGCCAAAAATGAATAATAAAGGAGTTGTTATTAATTATGTAAAACTATTTATAAATTCACTATTTAAAAACTTTTTAAGTGCATCAAATCAAATATTAAAATTAACAATAAATAAAAAATTTAATAATGCAAAAAATTGAAGAGACAAAATCCTAAACTAAAAAGTACAAAGTTTAAACCAAAAAGAATTAAAATAGCCATTTACTTGACAGAGTGAAGGCGCCGACTAGTTTGAAGTGAGTTTTGAAATAAATTAAACTTTTTTAACGATTTATTAAATATTTAAAAAAAAACATTTATTTATTATTTCCAAATTGGTAAAAACTTTATTTATTTAATTTTAAAATTTGCTTTTCCACTTTTTAATTTATTTTGACCATTTTAGAATTGTAGCTATTTGACTATCGAAGTGAAGGCGCCGGTATTAATCTTAAAGACTTTGTTTTTCAATTATACTCCACTTTTTGACGATTTTAATGACTTTTTTTATACTTAATAAATATTAATTAATGTAATAAAATAAATCATCGAAAAAAAAATTGTATCAAAACAAAATAATCATTAAAAGAAAAGAAAAGAAAAAAACAAAACTAAAGGTTAACACGCTAATAATTATTAATTAATAATTAAATATCCGAAATAATTTCATTTAAAATGTATACAATTGCATAGTTATGCAATGAACAAATCCCGTGGAAAATAGGCAAAACAAACAAATTAACTTGTCCATAAATCAATACATTTCGATACATATAGAGGGAATTAATTGATGCATTCGCACAGAAAACTAATCGCGCAATTCTTTCGGTTTCTTAGATGAAATCCCAGAGACTAATCGGCTTAGTTGCATTCATTTTGATGAGTGCTTGTGCAACAGTTGAGAGCAAACATCATTCGTCCTTTCCGGAGGACCAAAAACGCGCCAGAGGTAAGTTTCTTCCTTCCTTTCTTTCTTTTTTTTTTTTTCTTTTTTTCTTTTTTCGTTTTTTCTTTCTTAAAACATTTAAAAGTTTCTACTTTTTGAAAACTTTCAAATGTTTTAACTAAAGAAACGAAAGAAGTTGGCAAGAGCTGATGGTTGATAGTTGATGACGGCTCTTTAAATATGCAACGTAAGAGCGTAATGCGCGGCGCCCGAAACACAAAAGCGGCTAATTAATTGAACGACATCATAAAGCTTATGGGATTCGCTGAATATGTAAATAGCAAAAAAGCTCTATATGCTAGCGTATTGTGCCGCTTCGGATTTTGTTAATTAATAACAAATATAATATGGCGCGTTTATAAATTCTTCGGATAATCGGTGATGTCGTAATGGCGTAAATGGCAAAGGATTTAGCTACTTTAGCTTTGGAGCCAATGCAGCAGCAGCAGCAGCAGCACCAGCAGCAGACCAATGTCAACAGCAGGACCAACCGATTCTTTTAACAAACAAACAACAAATAGATACGCAGAAAAAGATTAAAAGATTACGAAAAGAGGTATTTGAGGATATGGTGTTGGTGTTAATGTTTACCAAAGACATTAGGAAAAGAAATGCTAAGTGTTGCTTGATGCAATTTGTATGATTGCAGATGCAGATTCCGGGATGTTCATCAAACAGGGACGATGGGGGCGGTCGGATGGCGGTCGTGGTGGTGATTTGAGGTTTATCAGTCAGTTTGTCGACAACAATAAAATGGTGAAATTGACGCCGAGAGCTTTCCAACTTGGCTCCAGGTAAATCTTTTAATGTAATTGGCAATTTTCAATTGGCCCTACGATATAATTCCAATGTCTAACTTTAATTTTTATTTTTTTAATTACATATTAATTATTTTTAATTATTTATTTATTTATTGAAGACCACTTTGTAGTATTTAATTTTTTATTTTTATTATTTTTAGATTTGTTTGCTGATTCATTTTTGTTACTTTTATTTTAACTTCTGTTGTATTCCTTTTTCGATTTAAATCTTTAAAAAAATTTAATATTTGTTATGATTAAAAATGCAATAAAAATCGGAGTATGTTAATAAATTAAATTGAATTGAGAATTGCACTTCAGGTAATAATTAAAGAAATTATTGGTGGTAAAAGCGGTTAGTAAACGATTAGCATTACGAAAAATAACAAAAATTAGGAATCCAAACAATTTTTTATCATTAAAGATTAGTTTAATTAAAAAACTAGCTATAAAAAAAGATAATAAAATAATAGATGGTAATAAATAATAGAATTTAATAATAAATTAATTAAAATAATTTATTAATTTATTGAATTGACACCTTTTAATAGACCCAAAACGAGTTTTATGGGGTCTATTAAATTTAGTCATAAATAATTTCAATAAGGCTTTTATTTAATTTAATTTTTTGATTAAAATTAAAAAAGTATATAGTAAAAATCATGCTTTACTATGATTTAAATCATTAATTAAGACATTTATTTAAAAAAAAAGGAAACAATTTTTGAATTTTCAATGAATATTTTACTTAAAAGAAAATTATAATCTATAAAAAAAGAGATAAACTGTTAAAAAAAAAAAACTGAGAAACCGTTAGAAAAGTCAATGAATTAGCTTCGCCTCTGAATTATTTTTTTAAATAATGTCTTCTAAGAGAAGACTAATTTTATACCATTTTATAAAAACAAATAAAAAAATAATAAAAATTAAACAATAAAAGAAAAAAATGCAAAATTAACAAAGAAAACCATTGCTTCAGATTTGGAAAACGAAACGACCCCCTCGTAAACTCAGCAGTGCCACCCCTTTACACATCGTGTCCATCCTGCTTTGCAACAGAAGACTTGTCTTGCACTTTCACAGGTCTGGCCAATATTTTCAAATGCATCCGAAGGTAAAACCAACGCCGAAAAACCGCCCTTCAATAAAAATTAACCAACCAAAATAATAAAAAAAAAAAATATGTTAACAGACTGGACGATCAGGTCAGCTCTAGCAAAGAACAAACAAACCAGCAGTAAAAACAGGATTACTATAGCGAAATCAAAAAAAAAACACAAAAAGTAAAAAAAAAAACAAGTAACAGGGGCATTTGGTATGCTATAGTGCACGGCAAATTAATTACCCCATTCAGACGCTCCAAACAAGCATAAACCGCCCTTAAGACTTTCGTGCGCCGAGGCTTCAATTTCGACTTCAATTTCCGCGCTTGCAAAGACAACAAAACCGTTCCCATCAAAAATTACTCGATACACAAGTCACTGATGTACTATATTATTATTATCAAATGCCGTCACCAACAACAATTCTGTTCCCCTCTTCTCCCTATTTTCATTAAAAAAAATCTCTGTTTTCTAATTGTGCAAAAAAACGATTCAATTAATATTTCCTATTTAAAATTAAAATATGTATAGTTAAGATGTCTACTAAGTAATTAACAATTCGTTCGCTGTGTAAAGGAATCGACGGCCGCAATTTTATTGGGCTGGAAATGCGGCCGTCGGTCCTTTTAGCAGCATAAAAAAAAAACTTTTATTTTGTCTAAAAAAAATTGTCATTAAATTATTAATAAAAATATTATATTTCCTAAAGCTTGTTTCTAATTTCTCAAACTTTACTTGATGTATTTAAATAATATTTGAAGAAATATATTGCCGCAAATCAAAAATATATTTTTTTAATATAAAAAAAAAGTTTTCCTCTTGATTTTTTAATAAATTTTAACAGCTTACAGATAATTTTAATTGATACAATTAAAAATTTCTTGAAAACAGCTTTTAAAATCTGATTTAAAGAGCTTCGATTCGATTGTCGAAAACCAGCAATTGCTAATTGAATGTTGTTTTGCAAGAAACAAGAGTCATTGACAAAGCTATCAAAACAAAGATAAAAATACTGATCCACGCAAATATTACATTGTTGAAGGGATTTGCTCACTGCAAATAATAAATAAAGTTAACGACAAAATAATGAAAGCTGTTTATTATAGGAATTTGCTAATTCTGTTTAATTAATTTGCAATTGCAAGCAATTTATTAATTACTTTATATTTTCGTAAACTCAGATTAATATGAAGATAAGATAAAACCTTTTCGCTTCTTATTTTCTTAACTTCTTATTTCCCAACAGTGGCATTGCCGCAGTCTTCACCAAAGATTTGTAAAGTGTAGAAAAGTGAAGCAAACCAAAAAAGATAAAAGAAAAACAATGGGAGAAATGCATGTGGAAAATTCGAAGAATTCGAAATTTTGTCTTTTTCGCGACGCCAAATGTTTGCTCTTCATTCTGTTCATCTTCGGCCTAACATTGTATTTAATATTCTACGTGGAAACTGATAAAGTTAAAAGTTTGGTGTCCAGTCAAAGAGTACCGGACAAATTGTTGCTGATTCCGTTCATTGAAGAAGACCCTTCGCAAAATATTTACCAAGATCAAGAAGAAAACCCAGGTGTGAATTTACTGATTATCTATGAAGAGTATTACATGTTTAATCCATACGAAGATCCTTTAGTAGATACGCTCGAATCGAATAACGAGAACACGCAAGTTAGTGATTTACCAGCGGATTACGAAGAAGTGATCGAAAGACCTCCGGAATTGACGCAAGCAATGAATGAATTATCATCTCCGAAGCCTAATAATGTTAACAGCAATGAAAATGTTATGGATAATCTTCAGAAGGTCCATCGGGAAGCGCGCAACGAATATAAAGATAATCCGGAATTTCAAATGATGGACACTTTGTTCGAACAAGTCGAACTGGAAATGATTAAGGAATCGCAACAAGGAAGTGGTCAACTGATGGACCAAATTAAGGAAGATTTTGGGTCCGCAACAATACCTTCTGGTATTTCTATTTCTAAAGGATATCACCAAAGTGAAGAAATTGAAGATTTTGGACCTACAACACCACTTTCTGATATTTCTATTTCTGATGGCTTTTACCAAAATGAAGAAATGGATGAAATGACTACAACACCTCCAGCGATATCAATTTCTGATGGTCATTACCAAAGCGAAGAAAAGTTATCGACAGTTGCTGAAAGTTTTAGCACTGATAAAGAAACCGTTGTAATTGCTTCTACTGAAAAAATCGAAGAAATCAAAGAATCATTTAGCAATGGACCAAAAAGTGAGTCTAAAATATCTTCAATTGAAACTGTACTTGATGAAGCTGTAAGTTCCAGTGGACTAATTGAAGAAAACAACAACGAAGAGGTAGTGGAAGACATAAGGCCCGAAGAAAATAAAAACGAAGAAACTACTGAAGATAAAAAATCCAAAAGTAACACCGTACAACCTAATTGGTGGAATATTTTTAACCCTTTCGCCACAGTGAAAAAAATGTTAAAAAACAATGATAAAAAGACTAACTAGGAAATATAAAAAATGCGACTCACCCTTTAAATGTTTGCTGTTTGAATTTGCTGTCTTTCAGAAACTATGGCGTAGCATCTGGGGGAGATTTCGTCATCGGTCACTTTCACGGTCCTCGTTGGTACATTTGATTCATTCATGAAGATGCATCTGTCGAAAAGAATCAAATTTTCGCACACGTTTTGAATAAGATACTGAAGAGCGGAGAATCCTTGCCAAAGCGGTTCTTCTTCAGCGTATTTTTCCAAATAAAGTTTTCGAATTTCAGATTTTAATGTTTCCAATTTCCCGGGGGAAATTTCCACTTTGTTTTCTTTAATAGAAAATGACTGATTTAAATTTTCTAGGAAGGAACCAAGGGAGTAATCCTGGTTTGTGCTTCCAGTTTTACGGCGATGACGTTGCAAAACCAATTTGTCTGCAATTAAAACGGAAAAACAGACCAATATTAGCTTTATTGCAAGCAAAATAAATACCTTTATCATTTGCAACAACAAATTCAAGTAAATTTCTGAACAGTAAATTCTTGGTGTGATTGTCGAGTTTATCCTGTGTCATGTTTTTCCATTTTCCACTGGATTCTTGACAAGCCAGTCGAAAAAAAGGACCATTTAAATTGAGCCCTTTATTTTCGTAAATTAAATTCAGAGCGCTACTAAGCGGAAAATTTACTGTTTTCTCTTCGAATTTTTTCATTCGATGATAACAACAAGGCATTACAATACTAACACCAAAAACCGGATTTGTTTTTACTAATTTTAAGATATCAACGGTTAAATCGGCACAAGCATGCAATGCAATTAATGCCACCTTATCCTTTTCGCAATCGAAGTCATTGAAATTTTGTTTTAATGATTGCAAAATATCATCGCAGCTATTAAAATTAATGTTTAAATACGAAAAAGATAAATTAGGATTTACTAAGCGCGCTTTTTGCACCAGTTTTTCATTGAAATCAACTCCGAGGACTTTAAACTTGTGCTCATTTCCCAATAAATTGGTAAGATAGCCCTACAAAATTAAAAATTACCAAATTTTTTCAACCAAATTCAAAATTTTAAACTTACAAGTCCACAACCAATATCAACAACAAATTCCACATTATTTTCAACACAAACATTAGCAATCAAAGGCACAAGATGGGAAATTTCATGGGCTTTCTTAAAACTGTGCCCTTTGGCCTCGGAAAATTCAATACATTCGTCGTACATTTCATACTTGGGTTTCAAAGAATTGGCCCTTTGAATAAACAAATTTAGACTTTTTGGAGCAGTTGGCTAGAAAAATCTAAATTAATTTTCCAAAACGACAAAATTAGAATACAAAGACTTACTGATTCCACCCCTAGAGCAACCCCATTAATGTTTTCAAGCGTTCCTTTAGAAAAATACTCTTTCCATTCAATTGGAACATTGCTCATAACATCCACAACCAATAAATCAGTATTAGGATATTTGTAAATCCAAAAAAACTCTTCCAGAAATTCCAGACAGACATTAAAGTACTCGCCAGGAGTCCCAAAATTTGCAGGAAGAGCCATTGTCAATTCAGCACTCAGCAGTAACAAATTTACTACAAACCACACACCAATTACATAATTTTACACACAAAAATTAACAAAACAGGAAATATAAAAAAAGACACACAAAAGGAAAAATCAAGGGACCAACATTTCTGCCACTTTTCAATAATCTTTATTGCATTTATTATTCATTATCAACAACTGTCCACAATTCATCTTTCCTACTAGCAGTATTCAAACCCTTCGGCCCTAAAATAACCTTGCCCACTTTGGCAGGCTCGGCTGTAACTAAATACTTTTCCATTACATCTTTGAGACCATCCTTGTTGACCGTCATGAGCTCAGCTCGGTGCCGTTGCAGGACGTCATTGGTTAGACCATAATAGAAGTCCTTACTACCCTTGCTGCCAGGCGGTTCCGGCGCATCCACCGATCGGAAAACACCCAATTTGGCTTCGAGTAAATCCTGCTCGGTGATTTTTTCCAAATTACCGGCAAGCCACTTGTGAGTATCGTCGAACACATCTAGCGTTTGCGTGTTGCGCGGATCACGGTAGCTGAAAAACGTGACGACGCCATCGGTCGAGACCATCATGCCGCTTCCGTAGGCGCCATTCTTCTCCCTCAATTCGGGATGCAAATAATGCGCGGTCAGCAATTTCGAGAGTATTCGCAATTTTGCGTAATCCACGTGCGTATACGGAACCGTCAAAATTGTTTTACTGCAATAATTGACCGGCACGTTTAGAACGTGATGATGACAATTGATGGAATCGGTGGGCGCCCACACTTTTGTCGTCGTGTACAACTGGCTGGTGCTTGATGTTAGAGGATTCTCCGGTAATGTGCCGACAAACTTCTCCAAATGCTTCAGAGCCTGGTCCCTATGAGCTGCCTCCACATTCAGCGCCACTCTAAAATTAATTACAAATTAATCATCGCAATCTATAACGGAATTCAAACAAAAACTTACCGCAGATTATTCTTGTCGAATAGAATCTTTGCAATATTTGTCAATTCGTTCAAAATGGGCGCATAACTTGAAATCTTCACCAGGCGTTTCATATAGGAAATATGTTGGAGTCCACTTAGCAGATCCTTCTGATAGGAAACACCGGAAATTAACGCTTGTGCCGCAAGCATCGCATACAAATGCCCTGAATCAGCAATTCCTTGCGTCAACGAGGACATGTACAATTTGACTAGCATCTCGAAACGCGCAACATCTTTCAGTGCGCTCAAATTGAAGATCTGCGACCATAGGTCAAACATAACGTCGAGATTCCTATTGAAACAATAGCTGCCCAGCGAAATGCCCGGCTCGTAAGAATGCAACTGATACAAACTGTCTCCGATGTGAACGCCCAACGACAATCCCGACGTTTTCCGCTGCGCCAGACTATCGAATTCCCGGAAATTCAACTGATCGGTGCCCAATTTGTCGACCACGTGGCAAAACAGCGGTAAAATCATCTGCTGCTCCGGACTCAAGTGTGACGTATTTAATACCGCGCGGAAATAACACAAATCATTGCTGTCAACGCTGAAGACGGTTGCAGGGATGGGCCCAACACGGGTCTTCTCTTTTACCAACTTCGGAACGTCGTTGTTTATATCACCAATCTCCAATGTGGGCAAAATATTCCTATCCTGAAGTATTTTCTGCTCCTTTTCCAATTCCACGCATTTCTTATAGATAGCACTCTTATCGTCCTCAGTTAAAGAGGCCGTTTTGGAGCGCAACAATTCACTTTCGGCCTTTTCCAGCTTCTCCTCGTACTCTTTATCCGGCGACATAGTCAGCACTAATTTATGCGGATTGTCCTTAAAGTAGCGTTTGATTGTGTCCTGCAAATAGGTGGGATTCTTGCGCATGTTGTCCTTCAAAAGTTCCACGTGCTGATTAATCCTAAGCTGATGAACCATCGGACCACCGTGGTTCCACACCGACGATATATGGAAGAGAAGCGTGAGACCAAAGTTGGCACTCTCGTTTTTCAATGATAACTCATAGTTGTGCAGAACGGATTCCACGTGGTCCTCTTTGAAACCGCTCTGGATGACCTCGTCGATGGTGGTTTCGTAAATACTTTGCACTTTTGCGAAGTCGGCCTCTTTAACGCCTTGGAGGCCAATGGTGAAACAGCAATCTTTAATTTGCGTCTCGTAGCCCGTCGATTGCGTGTACCCACTGGAGAAATTCGGCTCGATCATCGACTTGTAGAAAGGCGAATTGGGTCCTTTAGTTAACAGTTCTGTTATGAACTACAAAATTTTAAATTCAGTGATGATTACAAATTAGAAATGAAAAAATAATAATAATAAAAACCGCAAAATCCTTACCTGTAATAAAAATGATTCATAAACATTTGTTATATCTGTCATCGCCAATGATATAACAATGGAATTCTGGTTCTCGATGGGAAGGCCCGTCATGCCATCATATCGCCCGTAAATGTGCTCATTTTTAGGACTCTCCCATCGTTTTTGCGGCGGTACTAAAGTATGCGAATTATCCTGAGGCGCCGACGAGCTCAAGTACTCCGAATTGATGTACTCCAAAGTGGGAGCAAGCGGAAAATTGCCATACGAGTAAAACCTACTGTTGCTGGGATGATAATGCTCTTGATGAAACTTCTTTAAGGCCTCCCAAGTGAGATCCGGTATTTTTAAAGGATCTCCGCCGCTGCAAACCCCATAAGTATGACCCGGTAGAAGAAGATTCATCAATTTATACTGTAAAATATTATCGTTCTCGGAGAGTGCACCCTTCATCTCGTTGTAAACGACTCCCTTGATTATCAAATTGGAAGCGGGATTCTTCAAATCGGACTGTTCTAGTCGCCAGCCCTCTTGCATGAAATCGGTTTCCTTCAAATTGGGCCTAAACACTGCATCCAAGTAGACCTTTTGCAAGTTACGAAAGTCCGACAAGTTCTGCGTGCTGAACGGGTACATTGTGAAGTCGGGAGCAGTCATTGCATTCATGAAAGTGGCCAAGGATCGATTGAGCATCTTGAAAAAGGGATCCCTGATTGGGTACAGTTGCGAGCCGCACAAAACGGTGTGTTCTAAAATGTGCGGCGCACCTGTGCTGTCCATTGGAGTCGTCCGGAAGTTTATCGAAAAGCAATTGTTGTTATCATTGCGAAAGAGATGAAGATACTCAGCTTGCGTCAGGTCGTGGACCAAACTGATTGCAGTCACGTTGAATTCGTTAACTTGTTGCACATCTTTCACCGTAAAGCCGTGCACCGTAGCACCGGGCTCAAATTTATGAACATCGTTTGAATCCTCTTTGAAAATTTGCTTGCGAACCAATTGAGACGATAAGAAACGCTTGTTAAAGCCAACGCAACTGCGTGCCCTTATGAAATTCCGCAGCATTTTGCTAAGCATTCACCGAAACGCTTGTCTTTCTTCTCTAGAAGTTTGAATACCGATTCATTCTCTTAATTTGTTTAAATATATTTGCACCTCGTGAGTTGAAATCTGATGAAACCGCTTTTGAGGTTAGTTTTGATATTTGACATCATTTCCATCATTTATCAAAATCACGAATCAAAATGTTTTAAAACAACTTAAATCGTTGAAATACCATTCAGCATTTCATCAATCGATTCAAATAAATAGCGATTGCATTAATATTTCATTGTAAAAACACAAAAACAAGAAAAAACAATCAGGCAAGAAAAATGTGAGGTTATAAAGTGCACAAACAAAATTTTTAAAATAAAATTTAAAAACGTACTTACATTCAAGTGTAGACTACTTATTGTTATCCAAATTTCCGGGACAAGTTTAGCAGTCTTTGGGCTTTGGAATTAAATTAACAGGATCGGTGTAATTAACAACTTCAATAAAACTGACCAAATACTCCAGTTGTGGCAGTTGGTACTGAAACAGACATGCGCAACATTCAAAATTTAAAAATTTTCCATTTTGCCGCGCCTCCGTTCTTCAAAACTTTCTCAAAAGACAAAAAATAATAAAGAAGATATGAAAAAACAAGTTACCCCCGTATCAATCTGGTAGCAATTGCAACATTTAAGTATTACAGAAGCACCATTAGGGGCAACGTGCAAACTGCAAGTTTTGCACTCTAGTGGAGGTTCACTTTGGTCGTCAATCGTAAAGAGATCAGCATCGCTTTCCTCTGCATAGAATCGATTGAAATTGGCTACGCTATAAATATTAGGATCGTAATTATCTTCGGCAGATTTCCCTTTTGATGGGTCAGCGGAGTTGAAACTGTAGGTCGCCGCAAGATTGACCGCACTCTAAAATTTTGAAATAATCACCAAATGCTTCCAATTTGGAAACTATTGTCAATTAATTCAATAACTTCAATAATTTCACTTTAGTTTTCTGTCTATTGACTGCTACTGACTCTATTGACAGTGACAATCGTGAAAACTGTGGTTACTTGAAATTTTCTAACTTTTCTCCATTTTTACCTTTGGTTTAGTTTTGGTATCATCTTGGGTTCCCTTTCCATTTAGAGGTTCCTTTGTTCTATGTGTGCAAGGGCATTTTCCTACTGTTCTCTTAGTATGTTTGCACAGTTGAATATTTTTTGTTTTTGCTTCATATCCAGAAATTTGTTGGGCAAATGAGGCCGCTAAAAAAGAAATTGGTTCATTAAATGTTCAAATTATAATAATCCACCTAGTACAATTAAAGATAAGGGTGAATAATGCAAGGAGAACAAAAATTTTGATCAATGATTTCCCATCCATGACAAAACAAAATTTTCGAGTTTACAATGACAATATTTTTAATGTACAAGACACAATTGATTTAGGGTTAGTTTTTTGTTCATTTTAATCATTTAACCACCATTTAATACTTTTTTATATGCACTAAATGTTGTAAAATGACGCTAAATAATTAGCAATGCTAATTAAGCAATAAATTTTCTTTTAAATAAGTTTGAAACTCCTAGCGGTTAATAAATTAACTAAGTCTACGCAATCGCAGTTCCCTATTTTATGAAAATAACCTCACTTTGTTTTACTGCTTTTTGTTTAAATTTTTACCGGTTGTTTATTATTTAAAACAGTAATAAATAAAGTAACAAATAAAAAAATAAACAATTATAAATGGAGAAAGCCGATATAGTTTTTTTACAACATATGTTGTGCCTTGGTTGTACCACCATTGAAAAAGCCACCAAAAACTACATGGAAATTGTTACAAAAATATCAGAACTCACTGAAGAAGAATCCAATGGGATACCATTAGATGCAATTAACATTAACAATATTGCAAATAGAATAAACCAGTTTATAGTTAAACAAGATCTGAATTTAACAATTGTGAAATGTGAAGCAAATGGATCAATGCACTTAGCTTTAATTAGCTTAGTTACAAGTCCAACAGATAAATTACAAAACCTTTACAGTAAAGTTGACTTAAAATATTTTAACAGTATCATGCATGAAATCCTAATTTCAAAAGAAAGGCGTTTGCCAATGATTACTCTTCTAAATATGGCCAATTCCTTGAGACCAGCAGTGAATTTACATGATGCAGAAGAGCTGATTGGATATTATGTGAAACTAGGATACCTTCATGAGGAAGAGGGCCAGCTTTATTTAGGCCCGAGATGTACAGCAGAATTTGCTTATTACATTCAAAGCCACTACAAGGAGTACATTCAAATATGTGAATTCTGTTCTGAATTAGTTTGCTTTGTAAGTATTTGCAAGACTTGCATCTCTGTTTTTGAATTTAAATTTTGTTTTAGGGTTTCTTCTGTGCTACATGTAACAAATTGATGCATTTGCACTGCGTGCAAGCCTTCAATGATGCCGACAATTGTCCCAGTTGCAAACAGCAAACGTCTCAGTCGTCACAAAGTCAAAGTCAACGCACCTCAAAACGTAGGCGCAATTAAGAAAAACCATGCAAAAGTTTTAAGAAGAATTTTTGTTACTTTTTTATTGATTATTTGTTTGTATTTTAAAGTTTGTTTTTACCATAGCAACACTCAATAATGCTATAGAAACTCTTTGTAACCATAGGAACAAAATAAACTATTTTTTAAAACTTTTGTTGGTTATTGACATTAAGCAAGATGGAAAATTTGAAAAAACCTCAGATAATTTGTCATTTGGAGAAAAGTGTGAATTATACGGTGCACGACGTGAAATGGATTCCCGCAGCAGCGAAATTCGTGACGCTGGGGGGAAAATCAAATGGCTCGGGAGTTGTGGAACTTTACGAACTGTCCAACAACTCTTTGGAAAAAATATCGGAATTTGCGAAAAAAGAACACTTTAAATGTGGCACTTTCGATGCTTCTAGTCTAAGAAGCAGGCATTTAGCCACCGGCGACTTTTGCGGACGTTTACAAGTTTGGTAGGTATTTCTAATTAAAATAAAAAGACTCAAAAAAGTCATTAAAGTATTCTGAACTGTTTTAGGGATTTGGAAGACAATTTAGTCCCTGTATACGCAACTAATAAACACAAAGGTGTCATCAATGCCATCGATGGAGTGGCTGGGACCAGTGTGGGCTGCGGCGCACCGGAAATCGTCACCGGATCAAAAGACGGTACATTTCTAAAGCAATTTCCGCTTTGCATTTAAAAATCGAGATGGGTGCGATGGCCTGCCGTCAATCGCACCCATCTCGCACCCTTAAATACAAAACAAAAAATCGATATTTTTCAGGAACGGTGATGGTTTGGGACGTGCGCCAAAAACAGGACCCTGTGGCAACATTCAAGCCACCATCCGGTTCATCTGCAAGGGACTGCTGGTGCGTGGCTTTCGGCAATTCTTACAATTCTGAGGAGCGCATCGTGGCTGCCGGATACGACAACGGCGACATTAAAATGTACAACTTGAAGAATATGAAAGTCCAATGGTCCAAATGCGTGAAAAACGGAGTAGGTATCCATAAAAAATCTTCAAATTTAACATTATTCCGCTAAAAAGTAATTAGAAATTAGCAAAAACTATTAAAAATCAAAAAATTACTAGGTGGTGTCTCTACAATTTGACCGAAAAGACATACAGATGAACAAACTGGTGGCCACAACATTGGAATCGAAATTTGTCCTGTTCGACGTGCGAACGCAGCATCCGACCAAAGGATTCGCGCATCTCACTGAGAAAGCTCACAATTCGACAGTGTGGCAAGTGAAGCATTTGCCGCAGAACAGAGAGCTGTTTATGACCACTGGTGGTGCCGGATCGATGTGCTTATGGAAATAGTAATTAAATAACTTTTCTCACTAAAAAAAAAAACTTTTTGCTTTTAATTTGCAGTATTTATCCGGAAAAACGTGTTGATAAAGACGGCGATGGTTTAGCAATGGGCCAAATAGGTGAAGTTCAATTGATACAAAACAGTACGGTTTCCGGACAGCCGATTTCCGGTTTCGACTGGTGCAAAGACAAACTGGGATTGGCAGTTTGCTGTTCGTTCGATCAAACCGTTCGCGTTTTAATTACAACAAAGTTAAACTTATTTTGATTTTGTGCAAATTTCGTTGGTTTCTTTTTTAATTTTTATTCATTTCTTAAATATTTTAAATATATTTTTTGTTAATTTGAAATGATGTTTTAAAAACATCATTAAAACTGAAAAAAAAACTGCTTTAAAGTTAGTAGTAATAGTAATAAATTAAATAACATTTTTTTTTATATTTTATGGAAAAATAATCCTTAATTTAACAATAAATATTAAATGACTTTGAAAACCTATGAAATTATTGGGTTTTTATAATTTTTTCGCAATTTTTAGTGGTAATAATGCAGTCCACATGCAGTCTATAAATTAATTAAAACAAATTTTCCCGGATCTGTAAATTTGGCAGTTAAAATATAAAACAAGGCCGGCAATGGGACCAGCAGTATCATAAGGGCATGCAATGTGGGATTCGACAGCTGTGTTATAGCAATAATACCGTATGCATGAAGACACCAGTGTCCTATCAAAATAATAACGTTTCGCTGATCGACCAAAGTGGTAATTATCAGTGAAGAGATGTTCTGATCGATCTTTGCCGCGAAGTGAGAGGCGCAAGAAATCACTGAGAGCACAACAATCAAATATGGAAAAGAATAATCTGCAAGAATCATTTTGATTAATAAAAACTACAAATATCATTAACTATAACTGAGAAAACGAAGTTTTTAAATTTAAAAACAAGCAGTTTTGAGCAAATAAACCGTTTAAAAAATAAATAATTAAGAAAATTAAAGTACTTACATAATAATCCTCCAAAAAGGGCATGAATAACAGTCAGAACTGGTATGAAGTACATTGCAGCATAGATGGACATCTTGCTCTGTCGCGGCAAATACTTTTTGCAAAGCCACGGCCGAATCAGCAGCATCAACAGCAGAGACAATCCATAAAATACAAAAACCATTGTATACCTACAAAAAAAAAACTAATATTTAATATAACTAAATTTAAGGAAATATTTTAAAAAGACTTACAGAGGATAAACTGCTTCTTGTGTACAATGTACACTCTTCTCATAATTTGGCGTTGGATTGTGCAGTAAACTGTACCAGTCGGACAGAGATCTCGCATGACAGCTTTGAATATTCAGAGAGCCAAAAGGTCTGGTGAATAGTAATGTAAGCAAGCAAGCTACAATTACTTCAATAAGAGCGGAAAAATGTAGAATCAGTGTGTCCTTGGTAAATCTAAAACAAATGCCATTAATAAAATTAATTAAAAAATTATACAAACAGGAAACAAATAAGGGAACAGTCTACTTACGCCTTTTTCATAGCCACCATGTCAATGAAAAACCAGTGTAAAACCAAAGCAGTCAATACCATGAAACCTAGATATAACCAGTCGTAAAATATAGGGCTTTCTTCGCACAGTTCACAAATGAAAGTGGTATCATTTCTGCGAAAACCTCTGGGACATGCTCCACATTCAGCATCTGCGTCTATTCGTCCGCAATACCAGCCAGGGCATGATGCAGACATTCTTTTTGGGTTTGTGGCTTTGTTTGTATCACTTTTATTCTTATTTATTGCTTAAAAACCAATAAAAACATTTCTTTTTACTTACTTACTGCTTTCACTGCTCAATTCGTAATTTGTAGGTTAGAAATGTCAAAACAAATATGGCGGATGTAGGTCAAGTAAATTTAAATTTTAATTATAATTTTCTAATTAATTTTTAAATCGAATCTTTAAGGGTAATTTCAATTAATGTTTTTTGTAAACTAGCACATTAATTGAATTTTAATTTGCTAATGGTTAAATTAAAACACTTATATACTTAAATAGATTTACTTTTAAATTAAATTTTGCGCAAAAGTACTTTGAAACTTTGTTTAAACTTTTGCAATGGGCTTTAAAAGTTAAAATATAACAATTTCAAAACAAAAGACAGCAAATTAAAGCATAATATTAATCATTGCACATATATAGACTTAAAATATTAATGAAACTGATAAAAAACGGAACAAAAACTATGAAAAAAAGTTGCGACTAGGAAAAGTATAATGAATTTGCTAAAATTAGTTTTTCTTTTTATTTCTAACCGATTTGTATGATACAATCATATTATATAATAATGTATACGTACAATTCTTAATCGTTAATATTTGTGTTACCTTTGTTTTGTTGTTTATTTTTGTTTTTTATTCATTTTTTTTTGTGATTAGAAAAAGTATCTTAGGGTTTCCTTTTCTTGTAGCAAGTATCGCAAATATATCCATGTATATAGTATATTATCATAATTTCCTAACTGCTTAATTAATCATCATTACTCTAGTGTCAATACTTAAAGTGATCATCATTAAATTACGCTTATAGTCAAACTCATCATTTACACCCCTTATTTTCTTATACATTTTATTCTCTTTATTCATCGTTAAAATCATTACCTTTGGAAATTATAGAAGAAAACTCAATCGTTCCATATGTTACAATACAAGCAGCAATAACAATTCATTTTGTAATTCGTATCTACAAGTAGTTGATGTTCAAAACTCATGAGAAATTAAAACCAAGCGGAAAAATATTGAAAAAAATCAAAAGTAGTAACTGAAAACTTGGCAAAAAAACTAAGAAAAACAAATAAAGAAGAAAGGAAAAACAAGAAAACAAATAAACAACTGAATAATAATGAAATAATTACTCTAATCAATTGTTCAATTCTTTACGATAATTAATTAATTAATTAATATATAGATATTATAGTAACGAAGTTTTGTGAACAAGTGGCACCATATTTTGTTTGTTCTAATTCGCTAATCTCGTGCGAAACGTTTGATTCGCCTATAAAATAGATTAGAAAATATCTCTTTTCCCTAAACAATTATTAGTTCATTACAGTACTATAGATGATTACAGTAAATGGCTGTATAAAATGCCTAATTGTATAAGATGGATGAACGAATGAAAGAGATGATTGTCTACTTAGATGGCTAAAAAGCTAATAACAATTTTCTTACGCATGCAACGATATCGAATGAGTTTTTTATACTTTTAGTAAAACTTCTATTTTCCTTCTTCAAATTGTTTTTTATTTCTGTTTAAATTTGCCGGTTTTTGCGACAAAGTTTTTTTTTTTTTCATTCATTTACTTATTTTATTCTAAGGGAAATATGTTTATTTTTAACTCAATGCTTCTACTTATTAATTACTCATTTTTCTTTTATATAAATTAAGCATTTTTTCAGTCTCTAATAACTTCATTATTACATCAATTGCACTCGGGATTTTTTAGGTGTGACATTCATTTTGATCGCATTTCGCACTTTAATTTTGCTTTTTAAATATTTGTTGTGTTTTAATCTACAAAAAACAAATTGAATCTAAATGATTAGTTTAGCATTTTTAAAGTAACTTCAAAAAAGTAATTAAACAATCGATTTTCCTATAGAAAAAAAGAATTTTTGTTAGTTTTTTTTTTTTAATTTATACATTGCAAGTGGTCTTTAACTACGATTATTACAGCAAACAATTGTTTAAAATGTTGTTACTGTACGTGAAAACTTTAAATTTCTACAATTGCTTGCATGCTAAGTGTATAAGATATGCAGAATTTACCAAATTTGTCTTTTTTTTTTGTTACTAATTATAATGATTTAATCAGTTCCTTGAAAATCAGCTTAATTTTCTCTTAAA
This sequence comes from Holobus sp. GC000080, assembly GCA_030556065.1. Classification (NCBI taxonomy): domain Eukaryota; kingdom Metazoa; phylum Arthropoda; class Insecta; order Coleoptera; family Staphylinidae; genus Holobus; species Holobus sp. GC000080. Next base: position 76,920 of record JASKGO010003987.1, read on the forward strand.
GTTTCAGATATTTTTGTTGTTATTTTAACATTTTCTGATTTTGTTTTTTACTTTTATATAAATTAAGTTTCAAAAACAAAGAGTAAATTAAATTTCAAAAAAGCTAAGAGTAAATAAAATATTCTTTCGAAAAAACAAGTGAAAATTTAATTAAAACTACAAAACAATGGCAACAACCACAAAAACCAAGCAATTACTTGCAGAAAAAAGAACTGAAACATCAAAACGACACAAAAACAATAAAAAAAAAGAACAAAAAAGGTGCACATTTTACTTTATACAGCCAGTTATTTCCATCTATTGTAATCCTTGTAAATATTCATATATAGCATAGTTAGATAATATATTTAAATATAAGTTTATTTCTGTACATAATAAAAAAAAAAGAAAGAGAAACGAAAAAAAAACGAACGAAAGACACTTTTTTCCTCAACGGAAACAAAATGTATATATAAAAAAAAGAAACGACACAAATAGAGAGAAAGAGTACTTTTTAGGGCCCGCATCCATTCCGTCCCAAATTGGCAACTTAAACAGTAATTATTTTCACAATCGAAATGGTAATTAATTAATTAATTAATAATAATAATAATTTATGTATAATATATTTATAACCTTTATAATAGATTTTTTTTTATTTGTATGCATATCTCCTATAATATAGGTGGTTGTTACTTTTTGTCTTGTTAGGATTAGTGTTAAATTCATTAGTTGTTTTTTTGTTGTTGTGTGTGTCTTCATTTTCTTTTGGGTCGTCATTCAAAAACCATATCATCCATTTACACTGGCTCTCGCTAATATAATAATATAATCAATAATAATTAATTAATTAATTATAATAATAATTAATAATGGGGGGCAGACGCGCACACACACATACACACGCTATTTTGCATCTATTACTTACATTTTTAATAAAGATATAAACGCATTATGTATTGTCCACTGCATCACTATTAACTTATTGACATTCAGATGCAATCGACAATATATTTCTCCCTTAATTTTCTTAATGTTTCATCAGCATATTTTTATAATCTACAGCGTGAATTATTTTTCATTGTTTTCTCCATGTACATACACACATATTTTACCATTTTTTTGTAACTATTTGTTCAATTTCCTTATGTTTGTTTAAATAACTTTCAGTTAATTGCGTAAATTATAATACATATGTATGTAGATGCAGTCGAAATGAACATTTTGTTAGAAAACATTTAGCGTGGTTAGACTGTGTGTTTGAATCCAGATTGGGCAACGCTTTGCTTTACATTCCATTTTCTTTGCATTTTGCCAATAATTTACTTGATTTACTACTACTGTGATCCGCGCGCGGCTTTTTTGCCATTTTCAAACCAACAAAAAGGTCACAGGGACCGATCACTTGGTGCACTTATTTCTAAAACTGTTTTTAAGTATTATTAATCTTACAAATATACAAATCATTCAGTTTTCTCCTGATTCTCCTAATTAAAAACAACAACGCAATCTCTTTATACTGTGGCGCACAAAGAACTAAGAAAAAAAAAAGGATTAAGTCGAAATTTATCACCGGCAAAATGTATCCATCCGCATCTCGCGAGTTAAATTATTACAAATTTATAAATTAAATATCTACTTAAAATATCCAATGTTAACCGAACCAAGAAAATAACTAATAAAAACATACTGTCGGTACATTTTTTCCATTTTGTTTGCTTGTTTGTTTTATACAACTTAAAAAGAAATCATAAAATTAAAAGTAGTTAATCTAATGACTAGAATTAAAGTCATAAAGTAATAATATTACACACAGATACAGAGAAATAAGAAAATACAATAAAAAAAAAAAACAAAATTCAAGCGAAAATGCTGCTGCTATTACAAAATTGAGTTCTTCAATTAATTTTGGCATCGATTTACACACAAATTATTTCCCGACTAATGAAATTAGCAGCCACACACTGACAAACACTGACAAAAAATACCGTATTGATATAGCCAATAATCAAATCAGCGATAGTTATCGGGTGGAAATTAAGCTGCCGCAATAACAGATCGTGTGTCCAACCAAAGTCCAAACACGAAGCATAACCATCGCATTGTAATCTTGGATATTATTACATGTGTTTATAATATTCATAATGTTTATATATCGTATAAAGGAAAACAAAAATAGAAAAAACAAAAAAAAAAACTGGGAAAATTAATAGTAAAATCTATTTACAGATGACCAACTAACTATATAGCACATATTACTTGTTAAAATAGTCGCTGATTCCACAGGTGCGCAGCTATACACAACAAATATGTAAAACGTAATCAAAGAAAACGGACACCGAAACGACGGACCATTTCCTACTTGTTTGTTTTTTCCATTACAATTTTTTCCATTTTTTTTTTTTTTACTTCTTCTTCTGCTCTTTCTTTTTTTTGCTTGCTTAAACATCATTAGATAACAACTTTGTTATTTATCATTAATTAATTAATAATAGTAATAATAATGTGTGCACGTGTTATTTCAGTTATTATTACGGTTTTAGTAGAGTTGCAATAGGTAGTAGTGGTGATCATCATCAAAATTGTTCTACAATTTTATCAGTTTTTCTTAGTTTATTTTTTATTTTTTAAATAATTTCTCCGTGAAGGGCGTCGCACTAAATGATCAGTATACTTTTTACGGGGGGGAGGTCTCTTTGTCCTTTGCTACACAACACAACTAGTGCTAAATGTTGGATTGGTCGAGAATCGTAACAGACACACAACGCGCTCATCATCATTTTACAAGAGTTTCTCTTTTCTTTCTTCTTTCTTCTAAATTTTCTTCATATTTTTGGTTTCATTTCACACGTTAAATACGCTTTTGTTATTTATTATTTTTTTTTTTTTGGTTGTTTGCATCGTCAAATTTAAAACAATCAAATAAAATCACCTAGGACGCGTGTACAAAACAATAACATTAGTATAATAAATGTAGAAATAAAAAAAAACGATAAAACGGAAATAATAATTAAAAAGAAAAAAAAAACGCAGAGGCGCGTGGTGTGAATTTGTTTTCTCATTAGGATGGCGGTAGCCGAAGACTATTAAAAAAAGAGGATAAAACTGGTAAAACTTTTTTTTAAACAAACGGCGATCCATGCGCGCGAAATTTGCAATTTACAATTTGTAATTTGCAGTCGATTCACAACAGCTGAAAACTTCCGTCTTATTTCGCATCATTGCATCCTCAACACTGCCCTTTAGTTCCCGTTTTTCGCATTTTGATGTTTGCTGTTGCATTTCGGTCGATTACTACTTACAAAATGATGACTGAAGCTGCTGCTGATGTTGCTGCTGCTGCTGCTGCTGGTTGGCTAAAGAGTAAATAACACTATTGGAGGGATATCACTTCTTTAGAGAAGAACTACTGTTATGAGCTATCATTTTCTTATTGTGAGTTATTTCCAATTCGCCTAACCGCTTCCACAACTCGTCCCGTTCTTTCTCCCTTTTCTTCTCCCTGCAAAAACAATGAATTAATCGTTTAGTCTATTTTTCTTTCGTTTTGTTTTTCTATCTTTTTTTTTCCAATACAATTGAAGCGATTGGGGGAAATGTATTGGCAGAAGAGGAGAACAAAATAATGAATGGTATCAACAACAACTCTATCAAGTTTGCTGCAGGCCAACTAACTTACTTTTGTCTTTCGGCTTTATAGCTTGCGGTTAGTTCGTCGAAAAGTTTCGAATTCATTTCCATGAATGTTTTCAGCACGTTGTAGACCAAGGCGACAATTGTCGGATTCCAGTGTTCCTTTGAGATGCGATACAGCGCCGGAAACATTATAGGCATTATAACGTGATTGTTTTCCTCCATCAATGACATTATGTATTCATTATTCCAAAAATATAAAGCCCTTTCAGCCACCTGCAAAAACGACAACAAACAAATTTATTCAAATCTCACGTCGCACTTTCTAAATGCAATTTCATAAGCAAACAATATTTAGTTTTATACTAGAGCGATGGATTCATCACCAAAAGCTTTTTTGCTCTCATCGTTTCTTAGTTTTCTACTAGTAAATTTTTCTATTTTAAACTTTTTATTTTCTTGAATAAATAATAATACAATAAAAACAACATTACCACTAATTTTTAGTGGAATTTACCTTGCAAAACAATAGCAAATTAAATATTAATGCATCGTTCAACAATTTCCATTGTCGATATTAAATTGCAATGTTTTTTTTACAACTAGAAAATGACGTATAATCATCGAATGGCTATATTTTTAAGGATTCCATAAGTATTACTAAGTTTCAAAGATCGCAAAGCGACAAAAACGAAAGCACTTAACGAAAACTTTAGCGGAAACTTTTTTCCAGATTAACTAATAAACATTTAAATAATAAAAATTGGAATTTTTATGGAAAATAATTACAAAAACTAAACGTAAAAGTAATATTATAATAGAATAAAATGTAAATAACAACAATAATATAGAAATAATTTATACCAAATCAATAATGTTGGAATAAATTACCCAAAACTTAATTAGCATATCAAATTTAGTACATTGATGATACTAAAATTGATGAGCATATTATTCGATAAATTGAATTTACAAAAATTGCAAGGGCAATTGCAATTTTCATGAGCTGCAATTTCGTGGTTACTATATAAAAATTATTGAAAAGCATAAAAAAAAGCTAAACGAAGCGAACATTTTTCATTGCTCATGTATTCTCTACAAGTGGAATTTTTATAACAGTATCCAATAAATAAAATTACTATTTATAAAGTAAATATCTTCAGCATTATGTCCACCGCCATAAAAATTGCATAGTTTACGATGCAATAAACAAGTTTATTAATTTTTTTACGTCTTTCAGTTATTTCTCTAATATTGAAGAAAAGAAAAAACGTAAAAATTTGCAAACAGAAATAATATGCAATAATTCAAAATTTCCCCGAGAAACAAAAGAACGAAATTAAAAACGAGAAGTAAAAAAAAAAAAGTAATTACCTGAAAATGTGGACTCGAAACACATCGGGCAATCTGTCTGAATAACGGCTCCTGGATCCGCGTGAATTGCGACGGTTCGATGACGTCGAGCACCTCTTCGATCTCGCCCAGAAACATCACCTCCTTCTGGCTGCACGTCTTGGGCCAAAATTTGAGCAACCCCCTGACCACCGGCTCCGTCAACGACGGATCCTTCTCCAAGAACTGCACAACGCAATATGCCAACTAAAAAAAAAGAAAGACAAAATGCAACAAAAAAGGATTAATTAGTTTTTCTTCTTAGTCTTCTTCTTCATTTGAAGAAGAAATAAATTTAAATGTGATATAGCATACCTGCGCATGATACAAAGAGAGGCACTTAACCTTATGCAAAGGTATGAGCACCTTGACGAGAAACTGTTTGTGTTCGGCTTTGAGTGGCAAGGCGAAACCGTTAATAATCGAACCTAGGATCTCCAGCAGTTCTCCGACACCGTTGAAGTGTTCAGTCTCATAAACGAACCTAAGGAATATGTTGTTGATTTGTTTGCGGATGAACGCGCGCAGGCCCAAGAACTTTCCGTAGATGCGATGGAGGACCGTCTTGAGGAAGTCCCGCTCCCTCGGATCCTCCGAGTCGAACAGCTCGAGCAGCTGCAGCACGAACTTCTGATCGATGACGCGCTTGCCGATGGTCGGCTGAAAGTCCGAGCTTTCCAAGAACCTGAGAAAGAACTCGTACACGAGTTGCAAATGTGGCCAGCTCGCCTCCAACGTCGGATCGTCTTCCTCCGGATCGAAGTCCGGATTCTCACTGGGGGGTAACGTGCGAAACAGATTTGCAGATATCTAAAAATTCAATTCAATACAATTACAAAAATTACCAAATTGAATGCAATCAATCTTATTTTTAAAATTAGATGAAAAAAAAAAATTAAATAAACAAACCATTTTAATAATTTCCGGATAAACAGCTTCGGTCAAGACCCCCCGGCCACCGGTTATGTAGTCGACCAGCTCGTTCAGGGTGCACCTCTTCACCTCTTTGCCCTTCAGGTCGGCCACCGGGTCCATAAAGTCGAACGACATGCAACATTGTCGCAGCTTCCTTATGAACAAGTCCTCCTGCTCCGTTGACGACACATCTGCAATTTGCATTTCCCACATCAGCATTACACATATTGCAATTAGTAATCGGGGGGCCTAAACCCTTTAAATCAATTAAATCAACTTACGACTAACTAATTCTAATTAATCGATTTCTTATCGTTATGTGATAACAAAACAAGCAGCAGCAGCAAGCAGACCCAGTGGCGCATTTTTAATGAATGTCCCGGTAGAATTTGGCCAGTAAAAAACTCTCTGACCTTGCCGAACTCCGCTACACTTACCAATTACGCGATAAAAACAAACGTTGGTCAAAGGCGGCAATAAACAAACACCAAACACATTCAATCGAAATGAAAAAAGACTGGAAGCAGCAGCGGCAGCAGCAGCAGTTAAAAGTTATGAAACGCAATGCAAATTCGCATTAAACAACCGTATCGAATTAATATAAATATTTTACAACTTTTAGCCAAAATAAATATCTATTAAACTTTTAAGGGCAACACTCTGTTTGTTTATTTCGTTATTATTATTATAATAAAAAAATAAAAAAAACAGGCGTCTGAAAGCTATTTGTTTGCTTTCTTTTTGCCATTGTCAACAAATTTCTTTTATACCCTGATTTTTTTTACTACTTTAAAAGTTTTCAAAAGAAAAAAGATGGCGAAAATACAATAGCACTTTAGATTAATACATTTAATAATAAATTCAATGGTTCAACAACCGATAGAAGAAGAAAAAAACTGCCAATTTATTAAAATTTAAAACTCTACGCAGCTATTCCATTAAAACACCAACTTATTGATTCTTTCGATTAAAATTTATGAGTTCAATAAGCAAAACAACTAACAAACGATTGTTTGCAATCAATGCCAAACCAATCGAAAAATTCAAAGCAAACTAAGTAACGACGACTTAAAACTTTTTCGCTGCAAAGCAAACTTGCGAGCAGCGAAACATTCGCCACAATTACAATTACGATTGACCGCTTTTATCAATAAAACATTGAAACCGAATTACTCATTAACAACAAGTTACTTAATCGACTTGCATATATTCTCTTTATGTAACACCTAAATGGACATTTTCCTAAGACCTACACTCTCTTAAGGTCGAAGTGTGGGCGTCGAGTGTGCGGTGTTTCATTCATGAATGAAACCCAAGCACCAGCAGTACACACATTTCTGGCTATTTATGTACATCTGCATGCATATTATGTACGTCCACAACAATAAATACATAATATACCGTTGAAAATGTGTCTTCGTGCCACAGCCAATTAATACGGCCGACTAATTGGTCATCAAGAGCAATTCTCTTCAGAAACAAAAGGCCCCCCAAGCAACAGTCATCACCTGTTGCTACGGTTACTGGCAAACAAAAATGAAAATCGGGGGGCCCAACGCGACGTAAATAGACCACAAGAAGACACACATGCAAGTCCGAAAATATTTCAGACATGGGGTCACTATTAGCCGATGGAGGAATTACTGCGTGAATCATGTAAATCAAATGACGTCAAATATGAAAATAGTCTGCCATGCAGCGGCAGCAGCGGTTATTTTGCAATTGGTTTTGTTTCGCACAGTTGCAAGCGACATTCCGAACGGTCTCAAGGTATTAATGGGCAATAAACAAGCGTGCGAATTGCTTCTGGAAGCGACACAGCGGAGCACTTCCTGGTGCTGCTGTTGCTGCTGCTACTGATAGCTTTTAGGTTAGAATCTGGCTGCTGAAGCTGAATGCATAGGGGAGTCCTTGCAGAAGGAGTGGAGAGGAAACGGGATGATAATATTGGGACGCCACTTGAATAATATTGCTCAATGTCTTTTGTTTACTTTTGCGCTAGGTCAAGGGGGGTCATATGTCACAGCATTACCTTTGAATGGAGGCAGCGGTTGCAGCTCGACGTCCTGCGAGTTCCTGTACCTCGAGCTTCCCTGCGACTTTTTCGTTTTCTTCTTGAGCGACCGCTTCGCGAACGGATCAATCCGGTCCACGAATGTCGTCGACATATTGTTGTTGTGTTGTTGACTAACGAAATGATATAATAATAATAACGCGACTGAAATAACAAAAGTAGGTGTGTGTGTCTCTCGAGTGCGTGTGTATGCAAATTGCTGTGTGCTGTGCTGCCGTGCAGAGTGTGTCCTTTACAGCAGCAGCGGAACGATTCTCTCGGCTCGCTCTCCTCTGGACCACTGGGTTAGGGAGGCTACGAGAGTCTTATCATGTCAAAAAGGGGAGCGCAGAGCAGCACGCGAGTCGGGAATGGGCGACCGGAACGAGGCGTCAGATGTGCATAGTATTCCCGTCCGAGGACGTCGTCGTTCCTCTTGCTTCTTCTGTTGCTGCTGTTGCTGCTGCTCGTCTCGAGAGTGTGGTTATAAGTGCACGCCCAAATTCACTAGGCTCTATCGAATTGCTTGCAGCGGCCACTCGATCCGTCCGCACTCTATTTGCCACTGGTACACCGCTGGCCAGCACCTACGCCTTCGCGATAACGGCGCTGAGCTTTTCCGCGAACACTAGACCACTGGCAAGGAACGTCCAGTATTTTCGCCCGCCATCAGCTGGTCACAACCGCACAAATACATCGTCTATTTCGCCACCATCGCACTCGACGCGTCCAACAACGATCGCGCAAACACCACTGTCACGTACACGACGGCCGCAATATTCTCTCGCTGGCCGCAAATCGACGAAAATTATTATTCTTCTTCGACCGATAATATACAACGCACGCTACCCGATCTGATGCCGTAAGTACCTAGGGCTGAAAATAGATGGGGGGCACTGCGTTAGTCAAGCGAGCGTCCGATGCTCGTCGATGGTACGCTGCTGCCGATGCCAATACTTACAACCACCAACAAATATGCTGAACGTCTTCTGGCTATGTCACTGATTTTTCACCAATTAATTTATACCGTTCGCACCTGTCTCGGGAACGTGAACGTCGAAATTTCGCCTCTGTGCCGATCCGTTAGCGTCGCTCGCTTGTTTAACATCGTCACAACAGAATCCAATAGTGTCTTTGAACGACCAATCGCGGCGCTCCTCTCGCCAAACTTGTTGTGCCGTAATGGTATGACGTCACCCCATCGGTTAATTCAGGCTTTTGCTTACGTGCCTTTTTGGTTGCCTACAATTCAAATTATTTAATATTAAATTCAAAAAAAATGTTAATTTACTTTCCTTTTCTGCTTTTATATTAAAAATTTAAATTGTTTTAAAGTTTATACTAATTTACCTTCAAGAAATCAGCAGTAATTAACGGAAATTACCATTGAAAATATTAATTTTATGACTGTTTTTAAGAAATACTACTTTATCCATTAGAAAACTAAATTACAATATTTAAAAAGGTTGAATAAACAAGCAAAGCTTGTTAATATGAACTTACATTTAAAGTAGACTAAACGATAATACAAAAATAAATAGCTGATGCAAAGGAGCAATCAAGGAGATGGAATAATCTAATTTGAATTGACAGAAACAAAAAATGTAAATAAGGGAAAGAAATTGCTGGAAATTAATCTTCAATCAAGACCAAATCGTCGTCTTCTTCTGGCTCGATCTTGCGGCGTTTCGACGGTCCTTCGCCTGGATCGTCTTCAGCAACGAAAGCAACATCGTCATCGTCTTCATCCATTTTGGTATCTCCAGATCCGCCAGCAGAAGACTGACCAGCTTTATTTCCACCATTTGAAATTCCTAAAAAATCAGCATTTAAAATAATTTAAAAATCAATTAAAAAAAGCAAATAATAAGCAAATAAAATACCGTTCTTTTCTTCTTCAGGTTTGGCTTTCAGTTCAGAATCTGAAGAAATTTTGTAGAGCGGATCTTCCTTCTCTTTGGCCTCGTATTGGTGAATACAAATTGTAAGCTCATAATTTTGCAAGAAATCGTCGACTTTTAAAATACTGCCATCGACGATATCTAATTCGACTAGTTTCTTGTTGTCGTTCATCTAAAATCAAATTTTCATTACATTTTTTCTAAATAGTTATTAATAAAAAAGAAAAAAAACTAAACAAACCTCAGTTTCTCCTTCCTCAGAGGAAATAATAACAGCACCCTTTCCATCCAAAACAGCATCCGGCGCAATCATATTCAGCGACTTCTTCAGTATCTCCGTTTCGAACTCCTTCACCGTGAGATTCTTAGTGTTGACGTAAACGTTGACGAAAGGCTGCGGAGAGCAAACGTAACATTTGGGATTAGCAATTTCCAATTGACGCTCGGCCATCAGGACGGTATTGGAAGCGCTCGATTTCTGACGCACGTAAATCGTTTGGCAGTCGTTGTAAGCTCCGTTCAAGGCGCGCATCGTTAACAGGACAACTAAACCGGCCACCATGGCATTAGTGGTCGCGATGGCAGGAATTATATTGCCGGCAATGGCTGCAAAACAAAAGTTGTGCATTTCTCACTTTGGTTTCAGGTTTATACTTACATTTTACATCGAAACGCGATTTCTGAGGGATGCCGAATATAAAAGAGCGAATGTTTGCACAGGCCGTGACGAAATCCAAAGCGGGTTTGTCGTCTTTGTCCCAAACCAGGAAGCTTTTGTTTGCTAGAGCATCCTTGAGTTGACTTACAGTCTTCGAGAAGACGTCACAAGACTTTTGCAAAGACCAAATTTGCATGTCTTCTCTTGTTTCGGTATTTTCTGCTGTTGTTAATTGATAAGCTTCGGTCCAGGAAATTGGCTTTGGCGGTTTTCGACTTTTCCACAAATTTTCTTATGGAAAAAACACAAAATGTAGTTTTTTTTTGCAAATTTGCTTAGCAAATTACTAATTTTTATTATAAGATAAAGATTGAAATGACAAAATAGCATACCCATGCTGAGCAAGTAATTGATGTCACTTTCAAAGAACTTCTCAAACAATTTCTGCGGATTGTAGTCCAAATCTGAAGCCCATTGGCGAGTGGAAGTTCTGGCAACATTTCCATTCTCGTTTTCGCCATGCAGAGCAGACTGACCAGCATCTCCGGCAGCTTCAGGATCAGCAGTATCCGGGGAAACGTCTTGATCGGGGTCATCTTCACCAAAAAGCTGACTGAAAATTCCAAAAAAATTAGAAAATAAGCAAATAAATTAAAAAAATTTGAAATACTTGAACAAATGTTTGGCCCAAACTATACAATGCACAGGTTCAGACGGCGTATTTCTTATTGTACAGCCTGGAAAGGTCTTCTGCGGCGGTTTGGGTTGACATTCGTAGCATTGCGTGAGCCCCTTCTTGATGAATTCCACCTGGCCGGTATAGCCGGCCGTTCCAGACTCAATAAGAGGCACATCGGCAGCCAAGCACATCCTGTTCACGTGATTACGAGCCGCTCGATTGTCTAAAGCGTTCAAAACAACTGCAAATTTCTTGAAATAGTTCACTCCATATTCAGAACTAAAAATTTAGTAATTAAAACAATTAAAAAATGAAGCTAAATTTAATTAAATCACGTACTTTGTGATGCTGTCGTGATTTGCCACAATATTAATATCTGGATTGTAATTAAGAATGGTCTGTTTGGCCACCATGGCTTTGGACTTGCCCACATGTTCCTTGCGGAACAAAAACTGTCTGTTTAAATTGCTCACATCAATAGTATCCAAATCGATCTGAAAAAACGTGAATTAATATAATTATTAGGTTATTGTTTTCAGGGACTGATAATCTTACCATTTCGATTTCTTTGAAGCCTGATAATGCAAGGTTTTTTAGGATTTCACAGCCTATGCCTCCAGCACCCACCACTAGAAGTTTACTGGTGGGAATTTTCGTTCTAAGCTCCGGATTTAGAACTGTAGGAACTGCAGATAAGGTCGACATCTTAATTAATTAGTTGTAGTGATTTAATTGTACCGGCACACGGAAATAATTAGCAAAATTTCGCCGAACGAAGAACAAACTTGTTTGCAAAATACCTAACCTTATTGTTATAGCGTTGTGGTTGTGACAGGCAACCCCTTGTACCGTTGTCCGCCATTAAAATCATTCGCAAAAAAGTGCGAAAAAGTTTTTTATTTTTAATTTTTCAGCTCTTTTAAGTTGTTTAATTCAATAAACTCTTAATATAATATGTATTTTTGTAAACTGTAATTGAAACAATTGTTTTTTCATTAAATAAGTTTTGTTAAATCTTGAAAAAAATAACTTTGTTGATAACATTTTTCAAATTTAATAATTTATGTGCCGTTGGTTGCATAAAATAAATTTAATGTACCTTTCAATTCAAACTTTAATTAAAGTTTAATTTACAAAGTTTATTAAAAGAATATAATTTCCAATCAGTTTTATTTTGTAAATATTATTGATTAGCTGATACATCAATTGTATATATTCAAACATCAAGAGATAAATTTATTTAATAGTGCAACAGACATTAAATATTTTGCTAATTCCAAAAGTTTAATAAAAATTAAGAGAATTCTCCAATCAATTAATTAATAATATCACACATTGAAGCGTTTCCATTACACTAACCCGTTAATAGTTTCCTAAAGGAGTTTACAACCATAAATCATGAATAAATAAAGGATATAACAAAAACTGTAAAAAAAAGTAAATGATTTCCTATTAAATGAAACAAAAGACGCTTTAAAAAAAAGCCCAATGAAAATTTAATCCCTTCCAAGCATTGTTGGGTTTCTCAGTATTCCATCCTCATCACAAGCTTCCCCCATGAACAAATCAAATTCGCTTTCGGACATTGATTTGGTCAAAACGCGGTCCCATTGACTGCGACTTATAGGATCGGCATTCAAATTAATTATTCTTTCTTTGGTCATTACTGAAAATAAACAAAATAATTAACAAATATAAAAACAAACCTGAATAAATATTAATAAATGTAACAATAAAAATAAATATATTTTACCATTACTAGAAGAACGCGCTCGAAGAGATTCCTGTTTGATGATAATCTCATTGGTAATGAAGGCTTCGCGGCGAATTTGGGCCCTGAGACCTTTAGGCACATCCGGAATACACCAGCGTAGAATAATCATCACTAAAGCTACCACATTCTGCAATAAAAATCAAAATTTATAAATATTTTTTACAAGAAAAAAAGAAAAGAAAATGAGATGTAATTTTCTGATTTACTCATTTACCTCAAATACCACGACAAATGCCAGACGAGCTGCCAAAACGTGCCAGAACATTGAACTCAAGTCGTATCTGTTTTCAGACCAAGGAGGATTCCGGTAGTCAGGAAATCTAAGACATTTTTATTGATAAAAAGAAATTAATTAAGCAATAAAATAATTTAAAAAAATACCTGCAAATTTCCACGTTAGAATTGGCATTTCTTGGTAAAGAAGCCACTTGAAAATCCGACGTATTGAAATAGGATAATGAATGATTGAGGTAGCCATCCAAAGAGTAGTTATCACTAACTGACATTCGGTAAACTAAGCGAGGTATGAAATCCGATGTGAACGCTATAATAAAACCCTAGAAACAATTTTTTCCCTTTTTATTTTGCTGTTTACTATATTAAAAATTCAAATAAAAAACTTACATTTGTTATAACTGAGAGTTTCCCAATTGAATCCAAGATGCGGTACCAAACGCCAATATTTGGAACACGTTGTGTAACAGGTCTCCTGTAAAATCTAAGAAGTTTCCTGGCATCCAGCCGCATTTCCAAGACGTTATTCAGCAGAGCAAAAAACGGGGCCAGCGGAAAGGCTGCTACAAATATCGTGACAAATCCATATTGCAAAACTAAAACAAAAAAGATTAATACAAATCAATTAAGTGAAAACAAAATTACTTAAATAATAATTTAAAACATTGAAAAAAAAAATTAAAAAAGAAAAAAAAAATAGATAATAAAAATTACCCATTTCTAAATATTCAGGAAACAAACTGCGTGGTCCCCATTCGACCAGTTTAAAGTCCTTTATCCACTGCGGCGTGCTGCCTTTGGTAGAATGTTCATCCTTCTGCAGGCCGGTCTTTATTTTCAGCGTGTTCATCCACTTGAAGAACAACGGAAACAGCATTTCTAAAACAGTATTCATTGCCTGTTTGCCAACCATAATGATTGCCAACTGTATGCAGAGTTCCAGCAAACAACCCCCAGGCCCACACTAAAAAAATAACATTTACGAATTAAAAATTTAAAAATCACTTCGAAATTTAATTAGTCAAATTACCTCTTCTTGTCTGTATCCAAAAATTTTATTGTAGCGTTTCGGCGATCCGACCAATCGGCCCTTAAAGAAAGCAATATAAAATATCGATGCATAATAGTTGACGAATTGCAAAAGGTAAATCTTCAACGTTAGCGAATCATCGAATTCCGTTTGGGTCCTTATAAGTTCCAGCTCTGTTAAATATTCCGCTACAAATGTATAAATCTACAAAGCAAAAATTAAAATTTTCATTTCAAACTTAAAAACATTTAAAAATAAAATAATTATTTACCCAATTAAAAACAATGATGCAACATAAATTGATGCAAGCAGCTGTGATGGTGGTGAAAAGGATGGCATAACTGGTGGTAACGCTTTCTCCGTACACTCGGAGGGCCGTTAGAACGGACATTCGGTACAGGACAACAGCAACCACGGTGGCCATCGCCAAAACCACCAACAGCAGGACAACGGAGACACTTAAAATTGTTGCTGGAAATTTCATGCGCCAAAAGGGCACATGCGGTTCCAAAACATTGGTTATAAAGTTGACTTGTTTCTTCTTCACGTGCGACAAACGCGCCAAATATTGCGGCCGCGGATGCTCTTCCTGCACATCGAATCCCGTCAAGTCCCAGCGATGCGTTATTTCCGCAGAGTAACGTTTCCACAATTCCAGAAAAAGCGTTGCTAAAATATTCATTTACAATTAATCTTCCTCAACTTCTTCGCAATTAAAATTAAGATGATTTTTAAAGTTTTAAAGAAAAGTTTTAAATTTCAATGGTAAAAAAGAAAAGTTTTAAATTTAAATATTAAAAAAGAAATACGAACCCCAAAAGGACATAAAAACAGCAAAAAATACTGTGGTATGATTATCAAATAAGTAGGTGATTCGAGCATGGACACAGGTTTCCTTCAGGTCCCAAAAATCGCACCAATGGTCGCAGAGGGGACACATTTTGATATCGGATTTGCAGATGTCTTGACTGGGTTTGTTATCGTTGAGTGTGATGAGGGAATAAGTAAAACAAGCGAGTCCAACTATGGAGGCAGGAAGTAACATGTGCGTGTAGAAGCCCAACCAAGCAAAATACAGGGCTATTTTCACCCCGAAATATTCCCGGACGTAATCCAATGGCTGATAATGGTACCATTTTCCAATGGCGGCCCATTCATGGTACAGAAGATAACGCATCGAACCAGATGTCCTAAGATCTCCCTAAAATGGTAATTTGTTAATTTTTAATTTGTTTCTTGTATTCTTTAGGTGTTAAAAAGTTCAAACCACTCATTTCTCTTTAACCAGTAACTGGGTAACAAATCTAAAGAAAATAATATAAAAAAACAATGAAAACTTACATCGTGAAGTGGATAAACTGCGGAATAAGCCTTTTCGTTGAGAAGTCGTTCAATGCCAAAGGCAAAATCATCGTTGGTTTTATCACTAAATGGTTTCCTGTCCAGAATGAATTGGACTATCCTTGAATGAATGGCTGGAGTAAAGAAACAAGGAGATTCCACGTCAAATCTGCAAATTTTCATTAATTTTTTTTTGGTCTTTATTTTTAAATTTTGATTTGAAAACTACAGAACTTACAAATATTCTCTATCTCTGCTGTAAATAGCTGTAAACCGTTGTCCTTTCTCCGGAAAATTCTGCTTATCAACCAAAACGGTAGACTTGACACGTTCCCATTGCGTTTTAAAAGTATCGAACAGAAAATTCGTATGCTGTTGCATTTCGTTCAATCCTAAAATCTAAAACCAAACAGATTTTTAGTCAAATTTCCCAATCCCAATTGCAAAAATAAACAAATCCCTTACTTCTAAAATAAAAACAAAGCACAAAGCAAGCAATTCCCAATACAAGAAAGCCAATTCCACAAACCAGCAACCATTCACTACAACCGTCACTGCAAAGTTCAAAGTTTTCGAAAATAAAAAGTCTATACCTTTTTGGCAGCACTATAAAAACCGCTAGCGGAAAATTCTCTGGGTAACACTGTACATAGTTCCTGTTAAATCAAATTATAGAAAGTGCACTAAATAATGACAATTCTAAGACTACCGGTGCGTAGAGAAATGCAACACCACTTTTAAATGAATTTCAATTTACCTCTTTCATTGGCATGCGGAGTTTCAGAATTTCGCTGTATCTCCTAAGTACTTCTTGAGGTGCGTGCACCTTAATAAAGTTCAGACCGTTTTTCTCCTGAGGTTCGTACTCCAATTCGAGTCCTTCGCGTCTGAGATTCCGTTCGAAGATCAGTCTTTTCTTGGTGGCCACTTCGGTGATGGCATGCTCGTTCAGAGCGTCCCATACCAAGATGAAATCCACAGATCTGATGCCGTCGTTGAAGAAAATCGACGCTTTGGGGCATCGCACGTGCTTCGAATTGTTGCAAGTGGCATCGTTTATTTCGCATTGTGGATCTTCAATGTCTTGCAAACTTTCTATAATGTCGTGGAGAGAATTCTTTGTTTCTGATTCGAAATCTCTGAAAATAAAAGCAAGTTTATTATTTAAAAAGAAATTATTTAATTTATTCAAAATACTTACTTGGTACTTAAACTTTCTTCAATATCCTCGTCTTCTTCTTCTTCTTCCCTGGCCATTGATATAGTCCTAACTCTAATATCTGAGGATGGATCAGAAGTTTCATTATTCTCAGCAGAAAGTTCTTCAATCATTACAGGCAAATCTCCATTGTTGTAGCTAAGACCATAAGTTTCATGGAGGCGGTTAATGAAACCGTGTTCACTTAATTCCCCTAATCTATTTGAACTTCCTGCTTGCGACTGTAACAATAGCGGTGACAAATCATGTCCATTCTGTTCATTCGAAGCAGCAGCATTGTTGGACATGAATACTGTGCACCCGGAAAAAGAAAAACTTTAATTAACTTAATGAAATAATTAATTAATTAACTGTACAGGAGTGTAAATTAACATGGGATTCATTTATTACCTGTTTTTTTCGTAGCCTTGTCAGCCAAAGTATTTTTAGCAAAATGAGTTCAGGGTATTTTCATCGTTCGCGTCTACGCAAATGCTAAACATTCGCAGTAATCGTTAAATTATTCATAATGGTTTGAGTAAACAAAGTGTCCAGTTCCTCTTATCCTCTCTTATCACTGGTAATTAAGCCTAAAACGTTTAGAAATGATTTATTTACGAGATCAAAAATGTGCGATGAGGTTAGAATAAAATGCAAAATGAAATGAGAAAGAATTGATTAATTCCGCATTTCAAGAGTAATTACTTCTTTCAAGGACTTCTATTTATGGAGGAAATTAAGCTAATTATTTGCTTGAGGCAATAAACTTGTTGTGAATTAAATATGTTGAAGTAAATAAAGTAAAAAAGGGGTGAAAGGTCAAGCAAATAAATTTAAATTGAAGATCATTCAGCAATTATTTGTTTTATACAATTCGATATTAGTTAATTAATGGTTATAAGATAAATGAAACAAGCAAAAAGTAATAAAACTTTTTTTTCATTATAATTTGCAATGTAAAAAATGAATTTAACTGATGTAATTACTTTTTTAAATTTAAATATTTTGCTTGAAAATAATTAACAAAGAATTCAAAACATTACTTATACACATATTTAGTAAATTATTATTTGTCTGAATTGTACTTACTTAAGGGATTTAAAGCAGAATTAAACATTTAATTTTAGTTTTTAACAATAGTTTTAAATTATTTTTAATCACGAGAAATACTTCACTTCTTACACCCTTTTGTATGTATGGTTGCTGATTATTAATTATTATTTAAATAAATAAATTATTTTAATTAATTTCTTAATTTAATCAATATTAATTAAATATTCATAGAGAAATATATAAAATATTGACTAATAATTTATTTTAGTTGCCATAAGATGATAAAATACAAAGTTTGTAGAAAAACAATTGATGGTAAATAAATTAATAAAAAAACAACCATTAAAAAAACGGTTTAAAGTCTCTCTAAACAGTATAAAAAACTATTTAAAAATATTCAAATGATTTTAAAGATGGAATTTTCTATTCTAAATTTTATTACCTTACACTAATTCATTTGTGATTCTTCAAATGTCTTCTATAAGAACTAGATTGATTAAATTTCTTATTGCAGTGTTTACATTCGTACGGTTTCTCCCCTGTATGAACCAAACTGTGTCTTTTCAGTGTGTTACTGGCAACAAAAGCTTTCGGACATATTGAACACTTGTATGGTCTTTCACCTGTATGAATTCTCATGTGTCTAGCAAAATCGCGGCCCACTCTTAACGACTTTCCACACACCGAGCACAATTTCTTCCTGATTTTCGAATGGTCCTGGTAATGGTTCCTATAATCGGCCCTAAGTGTAAACCTTCGTCCGCAAATTTCGCAGAGGAATGGTTTCTCTCCAGTGTGTGTCAAAAGGTGTCCATCCAAGGAGCCTAAAGTACTTCAAAATAAAGTTTTCTAAACAACAATATATTAAGATAAGAAATTTACCAATTACCTTTTGAACTCAGTTCTCTGAAGCAAACGTGACATTTGTAAATTTTCTTAGTCTTCTTACTAGTTGGTTCTTCAGATTCTTCATAAGAATCTTCAACTGGATCGAATTGTTCCTCTGAATCTGTTCTTTCAGCTGTAATTTCTTCTTCTTCTAGTTTTATGTTGGTAATAACAGTATTTTCAGTTTTTACAATTACATCTGGGTAGCATTCAACAATTTCTGGTGATTGTGTGGATTCTGAACTACATTCCAATAGAATCTGCTGGTTGGCTTTAAATATTTCCAAGAGATTAAAGGCTCTTTCAAAGGTTTCTATACATTTTGTACAGATCTTGCCAGAGATATTCTTCAATTGTTTTACCTGAAGAAAAACAAAAACAATTCATTAAGTTTGAAAATTAAATAGAGTCATCATTACTACCTTAATACCTGTAATTCTTTCTAAGAAATCTACAAGAGAGCTTTTAATTTCGGTTTTTGTTTCTAGATTTTTAGTTTTAAATGCATAAGTGAATAAGTCTGGAGAATTAATGTTTGCTGAGATTGTTTTCAAACAAACTCTGCAAACATTGCGAAATTTAACGGAATCCATCCCGAAACACAATTTTTAGGAAAATTACTTTATATAATTTTCACTTACTGCTGTTTTCCTCGTTTAAATATACTAATTTCTTTTAAAAACTCCCAGAAAAAGCCGAAAAACAAATCACAAAAAATACCTAACCTTTCTTTTAAGAAGAAGAAGAAAAACCATAACCTCATTTTAAATTTTCCAAAAATTTCTTTTTTGCAGAAAAGTCGTCAATAAAAGAATTTAATGGGATGGTTACGAAGTCTAATAAGGCGCCACACAAGGCCTATAGAAAAAGACAGTGCAACAAAGTGGCGAAACCGACTGACTTTAATGTACGTTTTATTAGCATGGAATGCCTTTGGTTTGGTTATTTATAATGTAAGCACAGGAAAAGCTGATTGGGCTGAATACCACGGTTTACCAAAAGATAACTCTTCACCTGGTAACTATTACTTTTTAAATTAAATTTAAATGTTCAAAATTGTTATAACAATGCTTTTATTAGCTGTACAATGGGCTCGCACATTAGGTGTAAAGAAGGCCACAGTTTATCAAATTGATGGAACCAACATTAGAAAATTTGAACTGAATGAAGAAACCATTAAGGGAACTGAGGAAAAGTTGGCTGAATAAATCCTGAATAATTATGGTATATAATAATACTATAAAGCTGAATCACATTGCAAAACTAACTTAGATATCACTTAAATTGTAAAAAGTAGGAGGCAATTTTTAAATAATTATAATACATTGTATTGTTAGCTAGTGTAATCTTGTCACAGCCCTTGATTCGTTGCGTTGCATTTTCAGCCGTTCCATTTCAACAAACAAGGCAGACCTAAAAATTTCCGTTTTTAAAGATATTTCATTTAATTTTCAATAACTTTTTTTACCTGTAATTTTCGTATCTCATTACAATTCGCTGCAATTCTTGCTTGTAAAGTCTTGTTAACATAGCATTGTAACAATCCAAATCGGATAAACGGAACATGTCCCATTTTAATTTATGATCTAATTCCACGTTAGCTATTTGTGGTAAAAAAATTTTTTTTTTAATATATCCAGCAGAAACAAACAAAAAAACACAAGAAAAAATACCAAAAACATTTCAGAAAAGTAAATAATTTGCCTAGCAACATATTAAACAATTTTCTTTTTCACATTTCTAAGCAAAACAAATTTTCATTTATAGACTGCTTTGAATTTGTTCACTAAACAAACATCCAGCCAATGAAAAACCTCTAAATTTTCAAATAAAAAAAAATCAAACTTACCCTGAAAATAAACCGTCAAGAACAAAGGAATCTCCTCATTTAAATAGGGATTTGCAGGAACCAAAACACTGTGCGGTTGATAATGCGTATGCCTCGGAGGACTTAAATTCCTCGCATCAGCCGATTGGTAATTGAAACAAGGCACTAAACACGGGTGTTCATATTGGGCCTGCCTGGTGATGTGACTAAAAAACAAAACACAATTAATTTAGCAAAAATTACAAAAAAAAAAACACTTACTTAAAATAATAAACCCCGTAATGAGGTGAATGAATACACTGCCAACCAGTGGGCAAGCCTTCCCTTTCCAGCGGATGCGACCAATGGGTCGTTTTGGTATTGTGGTCAATGTAATACTTCCGTCCTTTCAAAGTGTAATCAACTGACCATCCGGGCGGCAAAGGCAACTCCTTCGATTGATCCTGCTGCGAATTATCTGCGTGCTCCATGCTGTACCTTAAATGATGCGCTAATCTTTCACCGTAAGTCATGCCCTGCGATTGGGGTCGGAAGCGTTCCACATTGGCATTGCTGTAAATAGGAGTGGTGCTCTCCATCAATCTGGACGCTTCGGTGTTTTGATAAATGGGCGAACAGGTCCTCGTCTTGTCGCCATCGGAAGTGTTTTGATAGATTGGCGAATAGGACTTTTCCTGCAATGCGGAAGCATTCTCGCCGGTGTTCTGGTAGATTGGCGAATGGGTCCTGTTGTAGTTGGAATCACTGTAATTGCTATCAGTTAGCGGATAGATTTGATCGATATCCACGTAATTGGCATTGGCAGTGGTATCAATGTACGAAGTGTTCAACTGGTTCATATAAATAGGCTGATGGGGCTGGCTACTAATAGCCACCAATTGAGGATTCACCGCGGCATCGCTCACGGACAAATTAGCAAATCTGCAAGTATATTATGTAATGAAATTGTTGCAATTTCCAGCAGGTAAGTGAAAAAAATTATAAAAAAATGAATACCTTGTTGGAAGATTTGATATAGATGAACTAGGAGTATATTTTCCTTCATGTGCCCCCAATCCCACATCACTGATGGTTGCCTTCTGGTTACCAAACTTTTGTACAGTTGTATTTGCATTGAAATTGCCATAATTGCTGCTCCCTTGGGCCGCTGGCAATGAAGACCTGTGTGATTTCTTTTTCGGTTCAGTTGTCCACACATTTATTACTGCAAACAGATAGGTTACATAAATGTCACATAATTGAATGTCTAGATGTCTAGCAAATTCCCTTTTTGACTGGAAATCAGGAGACTGGAGATATCACTCACTTGGCATTTCAGGTGGGGTGTCTTTTTTTACATATCGGCCCACAACTCCCTCCTTGATTGTTCTCAAATCTTTATTTTTGCGGGAGAGCATTCTCGAGATGATTTATCACAGTTGGAATAATGCGACGACGAACTTGTATTGGAGCAATTAAGCAAGCGAACTTTTCTACTAATGGAAACAGCCAAGAAATTGGTTAATTTGCAAGATTTTGTTGCTGGATGGATTGCTGGTAAGTGGTTCTTTTACCATTATGGTTAATGCTATTGATTCAGTGGTGTTTCGCTCAAAGGTATTTGCACTGAGTAATGTTGGTTCTGCTGATAATTAGGAAATGTTTAAATTAAACTGCATTTCTGTGAGTCTCTGCCACTATTGTTTATTCTTCAGCAGTGGCTGCTGCTGTTGGTACTGCTGGTCACTGGTGGAGATGACTCAGTTAATTGCGCATGTCAATTGCAAGCCTGATTTTTAAAAATAGTTAAAAAGTTTGTTATGAACTTTTTTTTAATTTAAATAACAGTTAATTAATTAGTTTAACTGAATAAATATAAACTTTTTGGGTGTAATTTAAAAGTAGTTTGCTGTAAATGGATTGCAATGATTATCTCTACTTTAATTTGAACCAATTCATTAAAAACAAAATTAACAATTAATTCAACAAAAGTTTTTAAGAAACTACTTTAAAAAATCAAATGAAACATTATTTTTATAAGAATACAGCAGCAATAACAATGAAATATTCTTTAAACACAACAAATACTACTAAATAAAAACTTTTCGGTTGATATTAAAATGAATTAACAAAAATTTAAATTTAAAACAGAACAGCCCTTAATTTAACCAGAAATACATCCAATGCTACCTAAAATCATAAAAAAATGATTGTTTTAGGAATAGCAGCATTAGTAATAGGTCATCCTTTCGATACTGTAAAAGTGCGCCAGCAAATCTTGCAAAAATCGTTCCTGCGGGCCATTTTCTTCACATTCCGCTACGAAGGAATCTTCGGCTTCTACAAAGGAGTCCTCTTTCCATCGTTCATGATAGGTCCTTCCAATGCACTCTTCTTCGGTGTTTACGGAAACTGTCTGCATTTAATCTCGGATAAAGGACAGAAAGAACGAATTCTACTCGACGATCCTCAGTGGGGCCAAAAAGTATTTTTCGCAGGTCATTTTTTAACTTTTACGATTTCTTAGCATTAAAGATTTAAATTATTTTAAATATTTAAGTATTCAGTTATAAGTATAATGCTTAATCAATGATAAATATTGAAAAAGATAAAAGTAATGTAATTTGTTTAATTAGGAGTCGTCGCTGGATTTTTCCAAGTGGTCCTGACGTGTCCTGCCGAAGTCGTGAAAACTTCAATGCAAATGCAAACGCAAAATAAGACCGTTTGGAAGGCGAGGTATGAATCGGATGCAAATGGACTCATCGATTCCTTTCGGCAAATTTTCAGGATGAGAGGACCTGTCTGGTTTTACCGTGGCATCACTCCGATGTTTTGCAGGTAACTTTTCTTTCAATTTTCAATAAATTTTAAACGGTTTTACAAACAAAACAAATTTAAACCATTAAACATTTGCTTTCGTTTAAAATGAAACTTTTAAACGAAACAAAAAGTTGTAATTTATAACTTCTGAACTTTTATCAACTTAAGCAAGCATTGTGATTATTGCCATGATGATAAAATGAAGTGAAACCCTTTAGATTCGAAAAAAACTTTAAAAAACTATTGTAGAGACGTGCCAACGAGTGGAATCTACACAATCACTTACGAAACAATGAAAAATTGGGATTATCGATTTAAAATCTTAAACAACAAAATTACCAAGCAAGCTATTGCTGGAGGAACAGCTGGTAAGAAAAGAATTAATTGCAAACTTTGAAATTAAAACTTTAACTTGTTTTTTTTTTTCATTTCTAATTAAAAAATTTGTTTTTTTTTATAAAAAAAAAAAACAGGAGTTTTATCGTGGGTAATAGTAATTCCGTTCGACGTGGTAAAATCGAAAATGCAGGGCGACAATCCGCAAAATCCAAGATACAAATCGATGTGGGACTGCACCGTGAAAACTTACCGCGAAGGAGGATGGCGCAGATTCACCAAAGGCTCCATGGCCGTTCTGCTGCGATCGTTTCCCGTCAATGCCGGTATCTTCGTGTCCTACGAATCCTCAATGGAATTATTAAAAAAGTACAGAATCTTCGAGGTCTAATTAATAATAAATTAAATTATTTAAAAAATGCGTCCTTATAGATCTTATAAATATAATTATTTATATGCGCTTAAAACATAATAATCTGTGGTAAATTCTCTAAATAGATGCAATATAGAATTTTACATCATAAAAATTTAGTAAATGAAAAACAATAAACAATAAATACAGTCCAAGAGAAATATGCTAACCATTAATTTTTGCATTACAAATATTATACTTTCTTTTTTCTTTAATATATATTATTACGTTTTCTTTTCCTTTTTTCTTTTTTAATTATCTTACTACACCACGTAACGAATATTTAAACCACATTAATTATAAGCAGCCTTATTTGTCCACCTTATGCTGTGGACGAAACGGCCAGTTTCTTTAAATGATCCATGAATACTTGCAAAGACACATCGTCGGTCAGTACGGGTGCCCCTCCGTCCTTAAAACAAATCAGCCAATTAGTTAATTCCAAGGAAAACACTGCTAAAAGTATTTTACAAAAGAATTCGTTAACAGTTTGAACTTTCCTTTGGAAAAATTTCCGAAATTAATTCCAACAAAAAAAAAAGTTTCAAATTTGTAACAAATTCTTTCTTCTTAATGAAAAAGCATCTGATTAATAGTGTGAAATATGCAAAAAACAAATTATTAGTAAAACAAGAAACATATAAAAAACAGCACCAAAGATCAAGACCACAAGATGAAAACCCAAACAACTTTTCAGCAAAGAATAATTAAAACACAAATAAAAAAAATTACCGTTGATTGCATCGAGCCGGGCATTCCCTAATGGATAAAATATGAAACAAAAATTGGTAAGTTACACCATGCAAATCACAAATCAATAATAATAATTAATTATTTAAAAAAAATCTACTCGTCTTTAGAGTATATTTACGCATTCAAAACAAAAACAAAATCACAACTTTGCGCTGAGAAAAACGCTAAAAGAATCGAAAGCAGCAACGGAAAATCGCACTTACCCCTCCGTAGGCATACATATTGTTGTGGGTCTGGCTCGGGTTCACTTTGGAGAGCAGGAAGCGAGCCTGCGAACCTCCCTGTTCGGTATCGATGTACCTGGGCATCGGGAAACGTGTCGCCAAAATTTCCTGCGCATCGTCCACGGGAGCCTGCAGCAATTGCCGGAAGTTTTCGTACTCGGGCATGTCCTGGTACTTTAAGCTTCTCCATTGCGCAATAGTCTACGGGAATTTGATTAAATTTACATTAAAAATTAAATGAAAAAAGAGACGAAAATAGAATTACCTCTCCGTGGAAAATGAGAATTTGGAAAAACGTGTCCATCAGTAGAATCCTATCGGGCTGGATGGACGTGGTGTCCAGCAGCACCGGCTCCGGCGGGCCGCTAAAACTGTAACTGTACAAAATCGGCTGGATCATGATCAGCGACTGCGTGAGGTCCTCGCGCATCAGCATGTGACGATAGTAAGACGTCTCGTCCGGCGAGTTGTTGAACACTTGCAGGAACTGCGAGCGTCTCAAATGGTACATGAACTGCGGATACAGACTGAAGTTTTCGCTCAGCCTGAAGCTGTTGGGATCGTCTTTGCTGTATTCTCCGAATTTCTGGCACTAAAATACAATTTTTTTTTTAAAGAAAAATCCAATAAAAAAAAAACAAAAAACGAAAAGAAAACTTACTAAGCGAATTAACATCCTGTCGACCCATCTAAGGACATCAGGCCCATCATCAGATTCAGCTCTGTAGACGACCATCCTGGCCATAAGGACAGCTGCTGCTTCCTGGTCGAATCCGGCACTGATGTGGACCAAATTGGTGGCAGCATCCGCCCAATTTCGGGCAATCGTGGTAACGCGAATCCGCCTTTGACCGCTGGCATGCTGGTACTGCGTTATGAACTGAATGCAGCCGCGTCCGCCCTGCGGAATGGGCGCCGCATGCTGATTGACCACCTCGAAGAACAGCGCGACAGTTGTGTTGGGATTCAGAGTGCACAGTTTCCACTGCACGGTATTGCCCATGCCGATCTCCGTGTCGGACACCAGCGGACTCTTAATGTTGAGCGAAACGCACGAGCCGATGCCTCCTTGAATCTTCAGCTCGCGCGAACACTTCACCTCCAGCGTGCCGTTGAAGGCCATCTTCAGGTCGCCGTTTTGGTCGCGCACGAACACGCGCTGGAATGTCTGCTTGAACAGCGACGAATTGAACGAGTCACCCATCACCATGTGGCCCCCAGTCGAATTGCAGCACTGCTTCATCTCCATGAGACCTGTTTGGTCCAGAGCACAGGAGTAGATGTCCACGCAGTGACTGTTGGTGGCCGCACGCATTGCCAGTCCCTCGTAGTGCTTGATCGCCTTCTTCATGTACTTCGCGTTGTCCTTGTGGATGTCGTGGTGCGAACGGATGGGCTGTTTCAGGTCGTCGTTCACTACTTGGCCGGGTCCCTGGGAGCACGGACCGCCCAAGAACATCATGATGCGAGCACCGGTGTTGGCAAAAGTGCATTCCAGAAGGCCTACTGCTATGGATAGGGCTGCTCCGGTGGAGCGCAACGAGCGTTTTCCTTGTGGCACAGGCCATGGATCCCTTTGCAACTCACCTGAAGATTTTTCATTTAATTAAATTAAATAAATACAGTTTATAAGTAAAAATATTTAAATCTAAACAACTAAATATTAAAAAAATAATAATAAAATGAAAGATTAGATAAAAAAAAATAAGAATACAAACCTATTAAATCAGTCAAAATCATTTCGCATTTAGATAACGGCTGCAGGAATCGATTAGCTGGCACGTTGCTCATCGGTTGTCCTCCAGGACCCCTCATTTGTCCTTGCTGCATTTGCTGAGGAGCTGCACCGATTTTTCCAATGCCCAGCATGTCTTGAATTTGCTTTGCAGTCAAATCTTTGGTTCCCCTGAACACATAGGACTTGCTGCAGCCTTCAGAACCTAAAATTAATGAAAACAACATCAATATTAACAAATTCCCTTGTCTTATTTGTCTCTAATTATGAAAAAGCAAAAGTTTAATTACCCAATTCATGCACTTGGACCATTTTGCCAAAAGTTACTAATCCTATGAGAGCATTCTGTGGAATCAAACTCAGAGACATTTGCAGGGAATCTTTCAGAGCTCCCAATTCCTCATCATCCATGCAAGTGTCCACAACAAAAAGGAAAATTGGAGGCAAACTTTGGGCCCTGGTAATTCTGTATTCGATTGTTGAAAATGGTGGCATCAATTCAGCAGGCTGATGCTGCTCAGATATTGCGGCATATTGCTGGGAAAACTACAGAAAATTTATTAGATATCATAATATATTAATAAATGATATAATAAACGAAAAAAGTAAAGAAATAAACTCACAGGATTCCTTTGAAAGCAAAAATTGCACACCCAAAGTTTTGCCCTGTAATCCACCTGACAAAAAGGATTTAAAATAGCACGGCAGTTGTTTCTAGTGCATAGAACAGGGTCATATTGAATAGGGGGTAGATCGGGACGCTCCTTTATGGGCTGGTAGAGACAACCCAGGGGCACCACAAGTCTGGTGGCTTCGATGCGACTTGAGGGCCACACATTCCACGTACAACGGATCCCATCGCGGTCTTCATTTTGCTGAATGTACTCCTCGTAAGTAGCCATCTGTATTTATTCATTAGTATTGATTGCAAGTCGATTACAAGAACATTAAATAAGAATTTTTTATTACATTACTGATTTGTTGTTTTTAGGTTAGAAAAACATGTTAAATTACATCTGAACGCTACGGAAACTGTAGGAATAAAAGGTACTTACTTTGGCTGGATTTGTAGTTAGTTTTGAGGGTGTACAATTAATTAATTTTCTTTTTAGAAGCTAAATTCAAAACACACGACACCAACTCCACGTCACCCCGAGCCAACTGCCACTGCCACTTATGCAACTGTCAAAGTCAAAGCTGGAAAAATTGCGCTCGTATAGAGGTCGCTAGTGTAGAGAGTGTCAGTAGCGAAGGAGAAAGTGAAGTGAAAGGTTCAAAATGGCGACCAAATGAAAATTTCAGGATTTAAAATTGTTTTGTCAACTATCAATCAAAATTCCTGTCTGCAAAGGCCAACATTTAAATTATGATTTTCAAGTAATACAACTTTTGGGCTACAAAATGTAAGTACATTGTCTTTCTATCAGCATCCACTTTTATAACCTAGAAATAAAATTTCGCAAAATGTTTTTCTCGTTTATTTATTTGAAAATTCTCGTGTAAATCGCCAGAGACATGAACAGAAAACTCCCCCTGCTATTCCCCCAACTTGTTTATTAATTTTCATGTCGTGCAAATAGTAGTATTAAAAGAAATTCTAATATGAATAATGGAAAAAGTTTGCAGCGAGTTTGTGCGATATTTGGCTGTGGAATTCCACGAAGAAAAACAAGTGGAAACACGATCTTATTAAAGGAGAAAATGTGCGCGACTGCACGCAATCCGCTTTGGTTGCCTCGCGACTCTTGTCTCTCTATACAGCACATAGAAATAATAATAAAAACACGTCGTGTATTAGAAGTGGTACGCGGGCTATACAGTTTCATACCACGAGTTAGCACCGAAGCAATAATAGTAAAACGGCGCAGAGACAAACACCGAGTAAATGTTGCTTGCTCTTGTTGTTGCAGTTTTAGTCATTTAGAAAAGTCCCCCTGATGTGCCAGCATCATGGAAATTCAAAAGAAGAACGCGTCGACCGCCTCCGAGAGCGGCTCCGCCGAAGACATCCACAAGGCTGACTTGGCAGATTTAAGGCCGTAAGTTTTAATTTGGTTTTACTGTACGTTGCTTATTATCAATTTCATTAGGCGGTTCGCTTTTCATTACGTTATTAACCCATTAAATTATTTAGTCGAGCGATCGTTAATACGCGTTCCGCTGCTTTGGAAACCTCCTGAACCATGACTGCTGATTTTTCCATATCATAATTCCTTCTTTTTTTTTCACCGAGTTTCACTTTATTATTTTGCGCTGCGGTTGCTTTGATCGATTATTTTATAGTTAGTTAATGTTCACGCACAAAAAATATCCGTTTGCCTGAATTCGTGGTTTATTTATTTTACAAAGTTGTTTCTGTTTCGTGTCGTTAAATATTTGGTTTCGTTGTTTAAGTGTGTTTTTTTTTCTGCAAAAAGTTTTGAGATGAATCAGTTTTTAATAGCGGAAAAGTAAGCAAATGTTTTGAAATTTAAGACTATTCTATTTTAAAAAGTATGACTTGGGTCTTGGTTTTTGTCGGTTTTTATGTTGTTCCTATTTTTGAGCTAGCGCAAGTATTTTAAAATCTTTAATAATAAATTATTAAATTAGTAAAGGGAACTTTAAAATATTTTAATTTTATTTTTTAAGTAATGTGTTAATTTTCCATATAAAGCTGCGAAACTACTCAGGATTTAATTTTTTATAGTTCCCTTAATCCCGAAAAGAGTAACGAAACAATAAATAAGAGCAAAGTTTTCCTTAAGATTGACCTGTTCCCCATCGCTGTCCCTAGCCAACCCCAATGCAATGCCGAAGAACTGAAAAAGGAGCAGAGAATTAGCAAGGAGCTGAGGTATTTTCAATTTGAAACTGCAGACCACACCGACATTAATATTAATTACCGTTATTTATTACTCATCGGAAAAACTAATCGCGTTCCTTGTAAAAATCGATTTCTTCTTGCCATTCCTTGCGATCGCAATCGAAAGAGCTTGCGTTTATTTTAAATTTAGTCTCGTGCATTAAATGTTTAGATCATTGCAATCTGCAAATGCATTCAGTTACGTTTTATACGTTAGATTGTTGCATTATTAGGCCATTCATGTCAGGCATCGATAAAGTAAAATCCGATTCGGATGTCGCGGATGTCGTGGATATGTTGTTTGCTTGGCGACAGCATCGAAAAAACTTTCCAAATTCAATCACGTTCCTAACAAAGGTCCTCCTCTACCGGCGTTATAAATCCTGTTAATTATACGAACAGAGTGTAACGCATTAAAAATTTGTGTGTCCATAATGGATGGAACAGTAATGATTCAACGGCGATCGATCGATGATAAAAAATTTACGCTCGCTCGGTGCCTTACAAGGAACACTTCCGGTGCCTTAAAGGAACAACGGCTTTTGTTGAAACTTCCGTGGCAGGCAGAGTTCCAATTGCGCGATGAAATTTCGCATGTTAGGAAAAACGGTTTGAAGAAGTCGTCGGCGGAAGCGCATTCCAAATGGTATTTGCCTAAATTGGCTAAGCTTTCGGTTGCTGCAAGGTCGGCGAAATTTTTTTGTCCACTAGAACCACTAAACTGTCCACTTATACATTATGGAATCAAGTTCTAAAGACCATTGCGATTCTGGTCCGCATTTTGCATCCGAAACTAATGTCGCGAAGATTTCAGGACAAGCGCCAAATTAGGTACTTCTCGTTGAAACAATTCTTTTACATTTTTAACTGTTCTTTACTTAGTTTTACTTTTGAATTGTAAGATTTATATGTTGTTCGAAATTTATTTTAATAGTTCCTAATCATTTTTTTATGTTTTTCAAAACAAACAACATAAACTGGAAGGAAAGAGAAAAGAAAAAGTGCTTGTTTTCTTTCAGGAAACATTCCGATACGCAAGTAACAAATTCTTGGCTAACTGGGGGCTCTTTGGGTTCTCGCAATTCCGTCTTGGTTTTCCGCAGTTCAGCCCTGGCGCAAGCATCCGATGCTTCGATCGCCTCGAAGCCGGGCCACAAATTGCATATCACATTTCGCGTCGTGCAAGCCGAGACGAAATTGTTGGCGAAATTGCTGGAATGTCACGGGATCGTCGAGGCGCACGTCGATACCAACGAGTTCAACTTGTTGTGGACGGGATCGCACCCGAAACCAGGTGAAAATTCACCTCCCCCAATTAATTAATTAATTAATAAAATACTTTCAAAAGATATTAAAGTTGATAAATTGTAATTAATAAATGTAAACGCTGGCTTTAGGTATCTTGCGTGCAATGGCGCCGCACCAACGGGTGAACCATTTTCCCAGATCGTACGAGCTGACACGCAAGGACCGCCTCTACAAGAACATAGAGAAGATGCAGCACGCGAAGGGTTTCAAACACTTTGACTTCATACCGCAAACGTTTCTAATGCCGATGGAGTACAAGGAATTGTGCTCGACGCACCATCGCATCAAGGGGCCGTGGATCGTTAAGCCGGCGGCGTCGAGTCGCGGGCGCGGCATTTACATCGTCGAGTCGCCGAATCAGGTGCCCATCGACGAGCCGGTGGTGGTGGCCAAGTACATTTCCAAGCCGCTCCTCATCAAGGGCCACAAGTGCGATCTGCGATTGTACGTTGCGGTCACGTCCTTCGATCCGCTGCTCGTCTACATCTACGAGGAGGGAATGGTGCGATTCGCCACCGTCAAGTACGATACCACGCACAAACAACTGTGGAATCCGTGCATGCATTTGTGCAATTACAGCATCAACAAGTATCACAGCGATTATGTTAAGTAAGTATAGTTTCTTCTTTCTTTTTTTCAATTTCTTTTTATTTTGATATAGGAAAATAATTCATTTTCTGTTTGTTTTTTTGTCGTTTTGTTAGGTCTGATGATCCAAGTGCCGAAAATGTAGGACATAAATGGACCCTAAGTGCTTTATTAAGGCACCTGAAAAGCATTGGCAAAGACACTGCCGGGTTGATGACGCAAGTCGAGGATTTGGTCA
This sequence comes from Holobus sp. GC000080, assembly GCA_030556065.1. NCBI lineage: Eukaryota > Metazoa > Arthropoda > Insecta > Coleoptera > Staphylinidae > Holobus > Holobus sp. GC000080. The sequence continues at coordinate 108,717 of JASKGO010003987.1, forward strand.
TCAAAGCGATTCTGGCCTGCGCAAATTCCATTATTACTGCTTGCAAAATGTTTGTGCCGCATACTAACAATTGTTTTGGTAAGTTTTCTACTTTTTTTTAAATTTTTACTTAAAAAAATTAATTAATTAATTAATAAAAAATATTGCAGAACTTTACGGTTTTGATATATTAATCGATGAGAATTTGAAGCCGTGGCTACTGGAAGTGAACCTCTCACCCAGTTTAGGCTGTGATAGTCCGCTAGACGTGCGATTGAAGTCAGCGATGCTTTCTGATCTGCTAACATTGGTCGGGTTGCCTGCCGTGGACCCCGTAATGAAGCCTAACAGTCCGTCCTCCAGCAATAGCAACAAATCGCTTAAATTGCGATTGAGCAATGTAACAATTTCCCGTAAAAGGAAATCAATATATTTATTTGCGCGTAATTTTAGTGTCGCAGAATACATTCAGCTGATGGATTAAGTAACACGCTACCGAAGAAATCAAGTAAGGGATCCGTGCAAGAAGCCCTCTCCACGTTGACGCCGGAAGAAACGAAAATGGTGAAATATGTTAAGAGCCAATTCGAACGACGCGGCGGCTACGTGCGCATCTTTCCCGCCGTGGACAGTTGGGCAAAGTATTCGCAATACTTGGAGCCCGTCACCGGAATTCCCATTGCGGGCAGCACTTCGTCCATTCCGTTCTCGCTGATGTCGCAGCACAATAACAATCTGATTCTGTACAAAGCGCTCTATCCGGAAGTGCCCATAACGACGAACTTGGTATCGAGAGGGTACGATCGTTCGCTGGTGTCGCGACAATTGGACCGTAAGCGCGATTCGTCGCTGGACAGTTTCCGGCGCAGCGAAGGATTGGTGACGACGCCTCGCCAGGACCGCTACGAGCGCAGGCTGAGCCAAGGACACCGCTCGTCGCTGTCGACGCCCAAGAAGCCGTTCCGCGAGCACCAGAGCACCGAGCTCAGGCGGCAGATGTGCGACATGGTGCGCAGCGGCAAAAGGTTTTCGCAGGTGGAGGCGCGCAAAGCTTTCAGCCAGTACCTCACGTGCGTCCTGAAGCGGATCTCCAGTTCGCCCGACCAGGAAGGCCACATTGAGATCGTCCTGAAGTTCCTGCAGAAGGCCTCCACGTACTTAAAAAATCCTTTTTATGTTAAGGTGATTTTAATTTTTTACTTTTATTTTTTTTTTAGAAAAGTTGATTGGTAAATGTTTAGGTAATTTCAGATTCCTAGTCATAAACTGTCGGACAAAGACCGCGCAGCAATCGTTGCCAAACAGTTGAACGACTTCTTGTACCTGTACAACCGCGAAACGGATCTCTATGTCGATCTAGACAGGCCCAGCCAAATTCCAAAACACGTGTTCAGTGACTTTTTAGAGCATGCGAGGTAGGCTTTTATTTTTTGCTAATTTTTTTTTTTATTCCGTTTTGATTATCTCTTGTGCCTTTGTTTCCAAATGGACTTGATTTATATTAATAATATTCAGCAGCCTGTCTATTACTTTTAATTTCTTTTTAATTTTCAACTTTTCAAACGCAACATTAAATAATTAACTGATAATAAATAATTAATAATGCTGAATGAAAGAGAGAGGATGTTTTTGGTGACGCTAACGGAGGTCCGCATGTCGATGTGATTGTTGCAGGGAGAGCGACCTCGAAGAAGTGTTAGTGATGCAGAATGTGCACACGGTGCCCATTAAGGGCGGCGTGTCCCGATTCCAGGGGTTGTTGCGTTGCCTTCCCGCCGTCAATTCCACTTGTTTTGCGTCGCCGGACTCCACGAAAAAACCGATGAAACTCGCATCACTTTCCTGATTTTTACTTCCTTTAGGTTACTTACTTATTGCCTTTTTACTTTGAAATGGTTGCGGATTTTTTGTTTGTTTTTCCTATTTGTTTTTGTAGTCTTAAGAACGATTCTAGTCGTCGGATTTAAGGAAAAAGTATACTGGACACTGGTATACGTATTGTTACTTAATGAAACAGGGTGTTGTGGATAGTAAGTGATATGATTTAAGTGGTTTATCTTTTTTTTTTTTAATATATATTTTGCGTTTTTTGCTTTATTGAGTTTAAAATTAATTTCAATGTAGTTTTTTGTTATAATTTAAAATTATTATTGAAATCAAAGGTTTTTTAAAACAGGATTTGCAATCAATTGAAAAGCTGTACTTAAAGAAAAGTTACCACTTGTTTTTACATATTGTTAAATACTTAATTAGATTTTTATATCTTTTTATAAAATTACCATTCCTTAAGTGTGATACAATCAAAAGCTATTTCTGTTATGTATTGTTTTGTTTTTTGCCCTTGTTACGCTTTTTTTTAAGTAGTTTAAACAGTTTCTGTTCGTTTTGTTTTTAGTTTGATTATTATAATTTATTGCTTTTAAGTGAAATTGCCTAAGAAGCAAGTAGAATAAGTCGATTTTAGCGGCCACTACGAACGAATTTGTTTGCCCTTCATGAATAATGAGGAAAGTTACCATTTGTTTGGTCGATAGAAGAGACCCGATTGATAATAATAATGTACGCAGTACTTGAAACTTTCAATCAATTGATTCTCTTGTCTTGAGTCGACTGCGCTCTCTGCGTGCGTCACGATTTTTATATGGTAATTAATTGAAATTGCATAATTACCAGTTACTTATTGCAAAATGCCAATATCTATTTAATCGACCATCGAGAAGTTTCTCTCACTTTGGTGCTTTCTTCAAGTGTTCTTTCTTATCTTAATGATGCGTAAAATTACTTACTTCTTAATTGCCGAAATGTGAATGCCAATCAAAGCGACCGAGAAATATTGCGCCTTTTTTGTACTAACCGTGTTGCAGAAATATGTTTCAATTGCTAAAAGACACGCAACTTTTCAAATGTGCACTTAAAATGAATGTACTTTTTCATGCACAATTTTGTGATATTTAGGCCTATTCTACTACTACTTACTAATTGACCGAATTTCTGTATTTTTGAAATATTATTATCATGACTAAGAAATCTGTATTTCGTATTTGATTGACTAAAAGTAGTGAAATAGTATGTTATTTTATTACTGCCACTACAATTAATTAATTAATTGTATTGTCTTGATACCCCAGTTCTAAAGCGCAATGCAGCTATGACGCCAATTTCTAAAAATACGCAGTTGTTACAATAGTGCCAATTGTTTTTCTGGATATTTTCAATAAAGATTGATCAAATTCAAACGTTGTCTTCTTATTTTTGCTTAATTAATTATAAAATAAATTAATTAAAACTCAGAATTTATAATTTTCAGGAACTGAAAGTAAGTATTTCCTGTAATAATTTTAATAAGTGTGGGTAGGGTTTTATATGGAAATTCAATCAATGATCAAAAATGCAATGTCTCTTAATTAGAGACGTTAATAGAAACTAATTTAAAAAAAAATTGTATTGAATAATGAATATTGCAACCACTCGGAATGTCTCGCATCCGTAACCACATGACATGGCGAACGATCATCGTTAATCCAGTGCAATGCAATTAAGTATCGCAAAGGATCAGCCTCACGCTCAGGACACGAGACTACGTCTCATCATCATGGTTGCAATCACTCTAAATTTTCATAAAGAGTATGCGAAGATATACTACAGAAATGATCCTGTGAAGTATGATCTTGCCATTCGCTGCTTTCCAACAACACCTTAACCAACTCCTCAGAAAATCGTCGTAAAGAATTACACTGGCGACATCTAACGTTTCAATTAAACAATTGTCCATCTGAGTACATTTAAAAGTTCGTCCTTCGGAATTGTATAAATTATTGATCATTCGTAAATAAAACGGCATTTATGTAGACAACTGGTTCATTAATAAATTATGAAGGTTTTCTGTTTCATTCGGCTTGTTCACTATTAGTTTTTTTTTTCATTTTTGTTCAAATATCATTTAAAAAATGGAAGTAAAGGACTTTTTCGTTTTCCCAAAAATATATTACATATTACATATTGTTACAATAGATATACTAATATCATAACTATTTAAACAGATTGTTTTAATGGATTTACAAGGGGTGGAAAATGTATTTTCTTTTTTTTTTCTTTCTAATGTAATTTCACAGAGTAGTCTACAGACTGTAGATATATGAAACAGGTGAAATTTGTATCATTAACAGCATTCGCGTGCAGTTCGGATCGATTTTCCCTGGTTGAATTTACACATATGAATCGTGTTGGTCGTTTTTTACTGGTTATTTGAAAAAGGACGAGACTATAATAATAACAATGGTAATAATAATAATAATAATAATAGAAATAAAGGATTGTGTGGTAATGTTTGTCGAAAAGAGTGCATAGGTAATGTATCAATGGTATATGTTGTTCAATTATGGAATTATAAAGTTTCAGCATTGACTTTCAGGTAACTTTATGGGTAGTGGGCACCTTGAGGACGACTGAAACGGTCGCAAAATAAAGGTTGCTGCTCGCTACTTACTACTACCCATCATTAATAACAATTTTCTTGGTATCAATTACATCGAAGGGTGCAGACTAGAGATTATCATTCAGGTAATTAGAGAAATTACTTAATTTTTAATTAAAACTTTTTATTTTATTTTATTTTTGCTTTTTTTTTTTGTGGAATTTTGTTTTATTTATTTATTTTCTTTTAATTGATTTTGTTTTATTTACTTAATTTTATTAAAATTTTTATTGAAAAATTAATTTAAAAATAGACTTGTGATTACAATTTTATCATTTTAATTAATTAATGGGGAATTTTACTTGGCAAATTATTTATTGAAATTGGCAAATTAAGCTTTTTAACAGATGTCTCGTTTTCCACGCTTGGATTTCAATTTTCCATTAGATAAAACTAAGTTAAAGTTAATTTAATAACCTTGAAAATCGTTTTTAATTGCGAGTATAATTTATTATTACATTTGTTCCAAATTTATATTTTGAATAAATTTATAAGAAAATTATTAATTAAATTTACTAATTGTGACTACCGATATTATGATTTTAGATTTAAATAATTCTATAAAAATAGGTAAAACTTTTTATTGCCAAACTTTTATAGAAAAACAATTCTAGAAATTAATTTTTTTATTATTATTTTATTTTATAAATTCAATCTCATTTTTGCAACAAAATTACTTATTTTTGCATTCTTTAAAATACTTTTTTTACTTATAAAAAAAAAACTTTATTTTGATTTAATTTTAATAAATTAATTATTAAAATTATTAGATTTATTTATTAAATCTAAATATATTCCAATAACTCAACTTACAAATATTTAGAAAAAGGTTTTTACCTTCATAAATTTTATAGTTTAAAAGACTTCTAAACTGTTTTAAAGCAAAGTTGAAAAGTTAAGTAAAGTAGGAGCAGTAAGTGGAAGAAAAACACTCTGTGGAAATTATGTAAAATTTGTTTCTATTTTAATTTTAGACAATTTTTTTTTACATTTTTCGATTTAAATTTTAAATAACGTAAAAAAAACAATTACTTTTAATTGCTGGAACTTTTAATTACTAAGCTTTTATTGAAAAAACCAATAGTTTTAAAACTAATTTAAAATTTAGTTTTTTTTTACTCTTTTAAATGCTTTTTGTTTAAATGTTTAACAAAAATAGCAATAAAATTGAAACTAAAATTTAAATCTTAAACAAATTCAAATTCCATTAGATCAGTTTTAAAATAACGATGAAGAAAACAGCAATTGAAAAAACAAAGAGAAAAATATTCAGCAAAATAATTTCACCTGCCTCAAAAAAGAAAATGGAATTTAAAAGTTTCATAAACAATTTTAAAAATACCCAAAAAATCCATAAATAAAACTGAATTCAGCTACGTAATCTAAACCAAACATCAATTAAATCATAGTTTGTTTCCTTAATGTCCAAAACAAAACGCCGTTCGCGGAAGAAAACAATAAACAATTAACTAACTAATAGCAAAGGTAAATTGTAGCGATGAATCTTCAACATTCAACATAAATTAACCGTTTGTCCGACATAAAACAGTTGCTCTTTATTTTTAGGCAAAAGAGAAAGGAGTGGAAGTGGACCTTTGTTTTGCGCAAAAACAAAAATAATTTTTTTTCTCGGTGGAAATTTGGTGAAAATCGCACGGACAGGCGCTTTTCCGACCAAGAAGTGCAACACCGTCTCCTGTCTGTCAGTCTTTCGGCGTGAATTACGTTAACTGGACCGTTGCCAGAAGAGACACAGTCGTCACACACTCGAAAACTTTATTTTTCTTTTTTTGCCGCTTTCTTCGAGATTTTATTATTAGCGAGCGGACAATATTTTATTTTGCCGAAATAGTTTTGAGTAAATAGCCGCGATTGTAATAATATAGCAGTGCGAGCGTAATTACCAACAGCTTAATTGATCAGTGGTTTTGATCCTGCAGGATAATGCAGCGGATAATTAGTCTGCAAACGAGCAGGAATGCCGATCGGGACAGCACCGAGTTCGTCACGAAAAGATTGTGCTGCAGTTTCTTGTTCTCGGTGGCTTTTTTATCCCTTCTTGGTGGTAAGTGTCTAACAATTTATGTTTTTCTTACTTGTTTTTTTTTTAATTATGTTTTGATATTTTTTTTAATGGTTGGAAAAGTTTTTTTTTTTTTAAGTTTAACTGAAAATTCAATTTGCTGGGAATTTTTTTCATAAAGATATTTTTTAAAAAAGTGTTTTTTATGACTAAAAAGACACTTTTTTAAAACAAATTTTATAGTTTGTTAAATTAAGTTAAAATTAATAGGTTAATTGATTATTTTCTAGAGAAATATTGTTTGTTTTATTCTTAAAAAAATATAGTGGCAAAACGAATTTTTCGATTGCTAAAAAATTAAAATCTTTTGATGAATCAATTATTTTTTTATCGAATTTGTAGCATTTGGACTAATTATTATTAATTCAATGTTATTTCATTAAATTAACTTATAATAAAGATGAAAATATATTGAAAATTTATAATAATTTATAAATTACAAATTAAGAATTACTGAATTATATGAATTTCAAGTTTAATTTCAATTTAAATAATGATAAACTTCTTAATTTATACTAGTCATTATTAATTTAATTTACTATTTAATGATTTCTTAATTAGATCAAAAATTGTAATCAATTATTTACAAAATAAATTTAATTTTAAACTTTTTTAATTTAATTTTATCACATTGATTTATATATTTTTTAATTTATAAAGTCTAATAGATATAAATATCAATTTAATAAAACAAATTTAATTATTTGATCTGAATTGATTAACATTTTTAAATTTTGGTTGAACTAAAAGCTTTTTAAGTAAAAATGACTTAAAAAAAAAAAACAAAAGAAAATTGATTTAAAAAGGTAGTTCCGAGTTTTTGACCATTTAATATGGCATTTTCGCTTTCAATGATGTCGAAATTATCAAAAACCATTAAAAATTATCCTAAAAGAAATAGATTACATCTTTGGAAAATTAAAGTCAATCACACAATAGTCAAGAAACAATTTCTTATTAGATTCCTCTTGGCAATCAAAAGAATCAAATCAAAAAAAGTTACTAAAACTAAAAATACTAAAAGTTTTAATGAAAAACTTATCTGATGCTTAAAAGTTTTCATTAAATAATCAGTTTTAAATGAATTTGAATAAATATTTATTAACTGAATGTAACGTAAATATTTAAAAACTTTTTTAGAGCATTAAGATTCAGATTTAATGATAATTATTATTTATTATTAATGAAAAGGAATTGTTAAAACATTTCACAACATAATTATTTCTAGTTCAATTAAAATTATTGATCCCTATTTTTTTTTTACACATTATATATATTTTTTTTTAATTGTTTTTTTTAATCTATAAAAGTTTTGAATATTTGATTTAAGTTGAAATTAATTGATATCAACTTGAAAATTGTAATTACATTGAATTTTTACATAAAAAGTAAACAATTTGCTTAATAAAATAAAAAATAAAAAACAATAAAATTAATTGAAAAAGCCAATAAATCTTCAACTTCTGACCTTTAAATATGTCGTTTTGCATTGCCATCAAAAGAAGCCGAAATTATCAAAAACCATAAAACCTATCTATCAAATAAGCGCAATAAATTAAGTCTTTGAAAACTTAAAGCAAAAAAAAAAAATTAGTTATTGGTAATTTCCCAATAACTTTAACCGCAAACCCCGAAAAATAATAAAACAATTCTCTTACAGGATTCCTCCTGGGTCGATACGCCACCGACCGAGCAATAATACTGAAGAATGTGAGTCTGCAAGTGAAGCAGCAAGTAGAAGAGAAACACTCCGTGGAAATAATGTACAACATTTCGAAATTAGTGCACAGTATTAATAGTTTAACGCCCAAAACGCACATTGCGGATTACGGTGTCTTCGCAAAAGTGGTAAGATGCGCGAACGATACCACAATCACAACCGACGAAGACGATCTCAGCATAAACACGGCACTGAAGACGAGCAAAATTCTGTCTTCGCACTTGGACCATTTGCACACGTGCTTCGAGACCATTGAAATTTACTTGGAAAAGCTGCTGAAGACGACCAAAGAGGACCATCAAAATGTGAACGATCAAAATGAATGATGCCGAACATTCACCTTTTGTAAAGGTTTCAAACACTTTCAATGGAATTCCTATTTACTTTTTTCTTTTTAGATATTTTAATTTCTTATTTGTTCACCTATTTATAATATTTGTATTTTTTGATGTTACCACATTCTATACGAAGAAAAATCTTTAAATAAATTTATTGCAAAGTTTTTTTTTTAGTTTTTTTTTTTTGCTGACAAATGAAGAATTAGTTTAGCTATTGAAAATTAATTAGGCGAAAGGAAACTACTTTTTTTTTTATAAAGTTGTCCAGGTTTGTAATCTTAATATCTGCTGCTTGGCTAATAGCGTCTGATGTATTTTTAATCTATTTTCGTGAGCACGGAATTTTCATTCCAGGTCAGTTTGGCTGAGTCCACAGAAGTCACTGCAGATTTATATATTACAAGTTTCTTATGCACTTTTCTCAACTTTAAGTGTTTTTCTCGAGAGATTTTCTTTTTTAAACGGGCGATTAGCAAGGTAAGTGATGTCTATTTGTTATGTTTATTTGCTAATAAGTAGGATAAATATTTTTTTTTTGTACAAATTTGTTGTATGTAAAGTTTACTTTATTATTTGCGTAAATTTAAACGAAACTTTGCTTTTTCTTATTTTTTCACTGCAATATCAATTCTAAAACATTTAGATATTTAGGATAATTCGTTTTAAATTAAAATGAAGATTATTAATTACAATTCCTTGTGAAATATTTCCAATCAAATTAATGTACTAGTTTGGATTTCATTAACTATCAAAAATATTAAAAATATAGAAACTGTTTTTGTAAGAAATTAATAAGTTAGGAAAAATGTGAAAAGCCATGTAAATTACATCGAAAATATTGCAAGAATAAGTTTAAAATGTATCAAATTTTAATTTTAATTAAAATTGTGTAATATTTAGTTTTAATTTAACTTAATTAAACAACCAAAAGTTTAATTAATTTGTATCAATTAATTAATAAAAGTTATACAAAATTAACTGTGAAAGTGCTCAGTGTTAGAATTTTCCTATTGAAAACTTTTAAAAAGTTGAGAAATTACTTTTTATTGTTAATTTTAAACAGAAAAATTAATTCATCATGATTTTTTACAATAATATTAGTTCTAAAGTTTGTTTGAATAAGTTTAAAATGTCGTAAACAGAAAATTCATTTTATTGAAGCGGAAACCATGCACTTAAAATCAATTTCAGCGAAACCGGAAGGACAAAGATTAAATTTTATTATTGATTTTGATAACAGATAAAATGCCCTATAAATGAAGAGTAAAAACTTATAAATTGATTTTGTGACTTCTGAGAAAAAATTGATTTATATGTTGCACAAGTCATTTGCTGGGACATCGTACACTTAAAAATTATTTCCGGAAAACCGGAAGGATACAAATGATATTTTCCTAAGGATTTTTATAAAGGACAATGTATTCTATGAATTTAATGGTAAAATTTTAATATTTCAATAGGAATATGATGAGTGACAACGATTTAAAACGTTTAAAATGAAGAAGTCCTTAGAAAAAAAAAAAAAAAAAAAAAAAAATAGAAAATTATTAAAAATAATAATTTTTTATCAATTTTTTTAATTCAATTTAAATTTATATTTGGATGTTATTATCTAAGATACCAAAGAATACTACAGTTAGTTAATTATTTCGAAAATTCAATAATAAAAAAGAAAAACTTGCAGTTTTTTATATTTAAAAGAAAATCAAGCAACTAAAGAAAAGAAAAACAAACAATTTACAAAATGCCACCCACGTCACCAAAATGACACTTTAGAAAAGCACAAAACATAATAAATTTCTAAATTTAATTATGAAGCATATTAAAGCATTTATGAAAAAATGAAACACTTTACGTAATCCCTAACAAAATTAACACACCACCGTGGAATCCAGGATGATGCGATTGGGTATATTATTATATTTTAGGTAAACTTTAACAGGTTGCTTAATAAATGGTTTACCAACAACAATTTGCAAAACTTGCAAACCACTTTCATAAAGCGCTCCACAAACTTACTTATATAGATACTTATGTACGTGATAATTTGGCAAACTCGCTCGCTTCCACTTAGTTTTCCAAGTGGAAAAACAGAAAAAGAGAGCACACAACACAGATAAGGTCCCCCGCTCGTAAATTAGCATGCAAGATTAGCGTTAATTAATTGCCGCCGCGCTCCCTTTGCCTATAAAACATTATTCGCAGCGGCAATTACCAGCAATTGCATAAAAGATCAAATAGAGGCTGGCCACAATAATCGATTTGCGCGCTTTCAGTACGAGAAAATTGTCGCAGTACTCGCATCACTTGTTCCCTCAACTCTGCGATAACTCCACCATCGGTAAGAAGATGCGACTCGAGAACCAGAAGGTGGCGAAAGTGCTGGTTCTGTACACCGGCGGTACCATCGGGATGGTGAAAAACCCGGAAGGAGGTAAGTGCGGCCGAAAGGAATGTTTTCGTGACGCGTGAAAATTTAATTTGTTTACTCTAAACATTTGTTTAAATATTTCCGTATTTGTTTAATTTAATATTTATGTTTGCGTGCTTATGATTATAATATTTATTACGTGTTATTATCATTTGTTTATTAGACTACATGTGCTTCTGAATTTTCTAAATTTTTGCTTTGATTTTATTAATTATGCAGTTTACAAGCCGATTCCGAATACGTTCAAAAGCAAAATTAGAAGCCTGGGAGAAATGCACGACCCGTTCTTTGCGGAGCAGCTGTACGGAAAGGATTGTTCCGATGAATTCTTCGTCCTTCAGGACATCAGTCCCACTTCCACAATCGTTAGTTATGCCATCAAGGAATATGATCCTTTGTTGGACAGCAGCAATATGTCCATTGATAACTGGGTCGTTATTGCTAATGATATCAAGGTAATGCACTTTTTGAGCTTTCTTTTCTCTTTTTATTGGCCTTTTTCTTTGACTTTTTTTGGTTTGTTTTTTATTTAGAAAACTGCGTGTTTTATTGATGGATTATTAGTTTCTTTTTTCTGATTAGAAACTAATAACTAATGTAGTTTTCCACTAAATTGATTTAAAATATTCTATTGTTCGATGGTTCGTCAGGTTAAACTTTTATTAATTTTGCAAATTCAATGCAATTTTATTTAGAACTGTAATAAAATCTAAGAAGCAATTTGTTTTGTTTTGTTAACTGTTTATTTTTCTTTGAAAATTTGCTTTAAAAATGAACACAATGAATTATTATTAATTTTTGTAATGAAAAAAACTAATTTACAAATGAATAAGAAACTAATAGTCGATACAACTTTTCATTTAATTGATTAAACTGTTTTTAAACAATTCTATTATTCTATGTTAGTAACATTTAACTTTTATTAACTTTTTAAATTCGTTGCAAATTTGATAAAAAAAAAATATAAAATTTCTAAAACCTTTTTAAAAAATGCATTTTTATTTTAAAATTTGTTTTGAAAAGGAACCCTATGAAGTATTAATATTTTTTATAATGAAAATAACAACTAACTTATTTACAAATAAGAAATTACAAAAAAAAAATCATAAAAATGATTGCATCAACCCAGTTTTGGGTTTAATAAACACAAGTAAACAAAGAGCGATAAATAGATACTATTCCGGAATTTTTCAATTAGAGAATTAGACTCAATTTATTCGGCTTTGTTATTCTCAATTTAAATTATTCATAGGCCAAACTATTCCGTGACGTCAAAACAGTGATCTAATAAATGATCCGACACTATTTCCCAACTAATTACCACAACATTTTTGGATTGCTAACACTACGTGACATTTGCACGAACCATAAAATCGTTAACCCTTTTAGGAAATGCTAACTAATAGTTTGCAAAAGTACAAAGTTGAACTTTCAACCTTTATATTTTACTCTTCTCATTTTCAAATTACAACAAAATGAAAAAACAAAAACAAAAACAAACTGAATCATTAAATTAATTACTTATTTTTTATTCTAATGCAAAAATAATAATTTAGGAAAACTATGACGATTACGAAGGCTTCGTCATTTTGCACGGAACGGACACATTGGCATTTACAGCATCCGCATTGAGTTTCATGCTGGAGGGACTGGACAAGACGGTGGTGGTAACAGGATCTCAAATCCCGATTTTCGAAGGGCGCAGCGACGCCAAAGATAACTTTATTTCCGCATTAGTTTTCGCAGCCTCCTACAACATACCCGAAGTGTGCGTTTTCTTTGCCAATCAGCTATTCCGGGGAAACCGAACGATGAAATCGAGCTCGAATTTACTCAATGCCTTTTCCTCACCCAATTACCATTGTTTAGGGAAAGTTGGCATATATTATCGAGGTAAAAAAAATATTAATTTATTTTTGGCTTGGAAAATAATGTCAAATTATTTTGAATATTTTTAAAACTTTAGTTTTCAATGAATACATCTGGAAACCGGAAAAGCATCAGGAATTTAACGTACATACAGATTTGAATAAAAATGTAGCTATGTTACATTTGTTTCCTACTATAACAGGAGATTTGGTAATTAGTTAATTATTTAGAATTTTTTTATTGATATAATTAATGAATAAAATTAATTGGCAATTACAGCTTAAGAGATTTATTGGCTGCTCTCCAAAATTGGAAGGCATCGTTTTGCTAACTTACGGCATCGGCAATATACCGACTGAAAATCAAGATTTGATGAGGGTGTTTGAAGAGGCTGTAGCATCCGGAATTATTATTGTCAACATTTCGCAATGTACCCAAGGAACTGTCAGCGCAACTTATGAAACTGGCAAGGTTTGCAATTTCTTATTTTATAATTATTTCTTTCTTTAAATACTTAAAGATTACTTTCATCTGCAAATCCAAACAGCATTATTCAAAGTTCTCAAAATCAAAATGAAAATAAAAATAAAAATAAGGAATTATTAATTGTTTAGTATTTTTCAAAGCGTTTTTTTTTCGTAAATTTATTTGCAAAATACAATTATTTAAGCAGAAAAGACAGCTTGTGTAAATGATTTACATTTGCCAAGAAATGCATAAAAAACGAGCTTAACGAAACTGATATACTAAGTAAGCAAATTTAATATGCAAACCACGAAATTTGGCACGAAATTTTTGGCATGTTAAAAGTGACTTCCTTGGATAATTTTCTTTTTAATTTTTTTTTTTAAACAATTTACCAAAATAAATTATAAAATCTAAAAATTTAGTATGTTACTGATAATTTACTATTATTTTTTGCTAATTAAAATGATTTTTGTTCACAGGCTTTAGAAGAGATGGGTATAATTCCAGGACATGACATGACTTACGCATCTGCACTGGTGAAACTTTCATACGTTTTAAGTATGAAGCACTTAACACTCGAAGAGAAGAAAGAGGTTCATTAAAATATAAAATAAATAAATTTTAACACAAAAAATTAAATTTTCAGATGATGAAAACGAATCTCCGGGGAGAACTGACGGCGCATTGAGACTTAAATTAATCGTTTACCTTCTAAAATCATTAAATTATATGCTTCTTAAGACTTAACTTGTTTATTATTTGTAATAATTTTAAAATAGTACGATAAGTTTTTAATTGTATAAAGCTGTTATTAAATGTTTACCTAAATATTCGATTTTCGTTTGATCTATAGTGCATTGCTTATATTCCTCACTGCAATTGATTCCATTCAAAGCGCTGTCAACGGCAGCTCCGAAAACGGTCCCTTGCAAGAAATGTCTGACTAGTGAATTTGTCGCAAGTCCATCCACTATTTTCGCTGTACTGGAAGCAGTGCCTTTTTCCAGCTCAGAATTCGACGTTAGAACCATCCAGCACAAAGCCCTCTGAGCGCAAGAAGTCGAATCGATGTTATTGTCTTTCAAAACTTTATCCGCCAAATTCATCAGGCGCCAAACTCCAAATTCAGGTGAATCTTCACCTGAAAATCCAAAAAAAAAACGAACAGTCAAAGATGGCTTGTTGCAGTTATTAGTTTTTGTTTAATTCGAAATTTAAAATTTGAAGTTTAAAGCTAATTACTTCAATTATCTGTGTCAAATTGTAATGTTGAAAAATCAGCGTAAATTCAGTGTTTAATTTTTAAGTATTACTAATCTTTCGGTCCTATCAAAATTCCAAAACTATGGATCAACTGTATATGCTGGAAGTGTTGGTGCAGAAAATCCGATTCGAACAGTTACCCGTTCCGCAAAAGAAGGACATCGTGGTTCAAGCCACTTGCAGCAATTTAGCCAATTTGGAAATCCGCACAGATGTAATGGGTGGATTACAATCGGTGGAAGCAAAAGAAAGAAGTACTTTGTCAACATTAAACAGTTCTTAGATAATACAGAAATTGCTTTAGGTGCTCGCAAAAAAGACATCGACATAGATTGCGGTCGCTCAGTTGTATTTCCTATAAAACCGGAAGATTTGCGTGACACGTTAATCACTTCTCCAATGGAAGTTAGCGTTTCAACGAAACTGGCAATGGATCCTATAGGAACAGCTACAATTCCCTGGACTATGGACTTCATAGAAATGGTAACCACATCGGAAGAGTCCCAAGGATACCTAACACCCGTTTACACTTTCAACACTTACGACATATTCAATGGCGAAGAAGACCGAGGAGAAATCACTATTTTCGTTCGGTTGTCTTATTTGGGTCGCAATGTCTACACCCAAATTCAGAGGATACCCGTTAAGAATGATACGGGTGCTCCGGGAGCTGATGCTGCTAAATATCTTTTCAAAAGTATCGACAACGCAACTACTTTTGAATGCCAAAGATTCGGCACTGGGTCCGATACTGATGTGATGCCCATTGCTCCCATCTATAACATCGTCAATACGGGATTTGCGAAAGGTGCTCAGAGGGCTCCAGCAGGTGGGGGTCTCGGTGGCAGGAGCAAATCAACCGAAACAATAATGTCACTGCAGTCAACGGCAAGTCGGGAATCAGTAAGGCCGTCTGTTTTTAACATGGGAATTGGTAGTAAGGCTGGAGTGGAATTTAATGCTCTTCTGAATTCGCTAGTGGGCGAAGCTAGTTTGCAACAGTTAACAGCTACCCGTGATGCCGGATTGTACTTGGATTTGCGAGACCTTCACATGGAGGTGAGCACCTTCTCTACCATTGCGGGAGCTATGGGTTTGCACGTGTGGAGAGAAGAGGAACAGGAAGCTGAAGGAGAAGAGTATGGCCCGACCATAATGACAGACTATAAGTCTTTGACGGTGAAAGATATTGAGCGGTGCCTTTGCAAGCATCCTGATTGTCCGGCTGCTAAGTTATTCAAAAATTACGGCATCGGACCTTTGGCCAAGAGTATCAACTATAAGGGCGTTGGAGGAATGTACGGTGATGTTGATCCACCACTGACCTACGGCTTAAGTCACGCAAACGGGAATATTGATAACTATGGTCCTCTTGGGAAATTTCGAAGACCGAAAAAACCTCAGGATAAATTCATACCACCTAATGATAAGAATAATTGTCCTGATAGTGTTCCAACAAATTCCAATTCTGCTTCATCTTCAACGAAAGAAGAGTCTTGTTCAACTCCAGAACGCTCTTCGGAAGAAAAAAAGGCTGGCAAAAAGAACACAAGCGCAAAGAGAACATCTAAGAAGGGTCTGAAAGGTGGCAACAATATAATCTTACGATTATCTGCTGAAGATCTTTATGCAACTGATATTCTAATTTTGAATGATGCGCTTCAAAACTGGCAAAGATTTACAAATTTTGAAAATCGAAGCAGTCGTCCTTTGAGACTTCGCGGAGGCGGCATCGAATGTGAAGCTGTACCTAGTCCATTTAGCCTTTGCCAAGATTTGATGCAAGAATTCGATAAAGTCCTGAAGGAGTATAAAGATGCTTTGGGTCCTTGCGGACTGTCCACCTGTCCTTTTGCAATGAATTATGTCAACGAAACTTGTCACAGTCTTTGCAATGCCAACAGTAAGAATTTGGAGCAGATTTGCGATTTGTTAAATCCGGATAAAATTCTTGATAATCCTCAAACCGATGAATTTGCCGGTTGCGGACTAAGCAGTTGCCCATATAAAAGAGCCGTTATTAATCCGGCCGATGAGGATCATAAGCAAGTGCAAAGCAGACCCGGCTGCGGCAATCCCAATTGCCCGTTTGTGAAAGCCAAATTGGGATTGGATCCCGACGATGATTGCGGTGGCCCGGTTTTCAAAGATTACCAACAGCAAAAGTTGTATAAACATGGCGATAAACTGCCGCCAATTCATTGGGACTGTCCGGACCCGTTACCAAAAGGCGATTGCCGAAATCCTGACTGTCCTTTTGTAAAAAGGGATGCCCTGATTAAGAAATATTTTCCGGATCCGTGCGATTGCTCTCCTTGCGGAAATGCAAATTGTCCGTACGTGTGCGCCCCTTGTACATTTCCCGGTTGTCCTTTTGGTGCATTTGAGAGGTGTCCTCCAACCTGTCCCTATGTGGAATCACCGCCTGAGGAGCTTAACTGTACTGAATCCACATGCCCATTTGCAAGAGCGCCCATGATGTGCCAAAGTGCGGATTGTCCTTATCGGAAAATGCAGATGAAACTTGAGAATGAAATGCACGAGAAGTTATCAGTCGAGGAAGCCGAAGGAGAGGAAAAAGAAATGTATAGTAAGTGTCCGGATGAAACGACTTCTAAACCTTGCGTTCTGGCTGCTGCTGCCTTGGAAGTTGACAACGATACTTGCGATAAGGACACTTGCGGTACCGATAAGTTTATCTGCAAGGAGTGTAGGTTAAGCGTGAAAAGCGAGAAAAGCGTGAAAAGCGATAAAGTCAATGTTAAAAGCGAAGAGTCGAAGAAGTGGTCCGATGAAAAGATGGTTGACAAGAAATCTATTGGAAAGTCATCTGGTCTGGAGAAGCCATCGGATACAAAAAATGTTTATTTGAAGGAAGTGGAAGAACTGGCCAAGGCCGAAAAAGTGGGCAAAAAAGTTGCGGAAGCTATTAAAAATAAACTAACAGTGACCGCTCCAAAAGATTCCGGAGTCAAAAGTCCCTATGAGAAGAATTGCAAAAGGTCACCGTTCACCTTTGATAAGAAATCTTACAAACCTTGCAATAAGGTTGGTCATAGAGAGTGCGTAATGCCTAGGTTTCTTGTGCCTAAAGATATGGGTTGGTTGTGGAATGTCCACACCGACTATTGCGGCCTAAGGGTAAATTTTATTTTATAATTTTGGTGGTTTTAAATATAAATTTTAAAATCCTTAGCCTCGTCGTGGATGGAAACCTGGAGCAGTGAGCAAGAGAATTGCAAATCGAATAGATTATTTCAATACGAAGCGCGGCAAGACTGCCAAGAAGAAGTTAAAAAAGAAACAGGCCGGCGAAGCACCACCGATGCCAACGGTACATATTGAGAAAAAGGATGGTGTGGTTAACGTCACCATGAATCCCATAAAAGGTAAACTGCAATTTTAGTCTGGGATAATTTAGATTTTAGATTAAATAATCAAACAAAATTTTAATTCTTGACTTTAGAACTTAAAGACATTAAGATACCTAAGAGGGGACTACCGAATGCCTACATGGACTGCACTCCGATAAAATTCAAAATCACCGGTCCGAAGAAAGAAGAAAGGCTCTGTCACTGCGGTGAACCAATTACGGATTCGGAAGAGTGCAGCAGCGAACTGGATATTGAATTCTCGCCTCCGGCTGCCTACGTCAACATGGATTCCTTGCGTGAAATGCCCAAGGAGGCTCGCGAAGTTCAATACAGAATTGAGGATTTGCCGGCGGGCCCTAAGCCATCCGCTTCGGAAACCGGTAAGAAAAGCAAGAAGGGAAATAAGAAGGGCAAAGGCAAATAATTTGGACTTTTTCCGAAAAAATATTTTTGAATTGTATATTTTTAAGATGTCCTTGTAAAGTGTCCCAAATAGACAAGAAAAACTTTTTTGTATCGTTTGTTCTTTAATCCTTAGGTTGGTTCGATGGATTCAGGCACAAGATTCAAAAGGATTTCAATGGAGTGTTTAAAAACTCAATTTTTGGCAGTTTTTCCTTTGGCGGATCTCTTTTGTCGACATGTTTCAGTGTTAAATTTGATATTGGTGGCAGCGCTGTGGATGAACCGTTGAGATTAAGAGGAGGAGGACCGTCAATAGATCCCCAGCCAAAGGTTAGTCCTAAAGAAGCTTGCAAGGATTTGATGGATGAAATCGAAAAAGTTATCAACGAGTATCGGAATGCTTTGGGTCCTTGCGGAACACCGTTTTGTCCTTTTAATAATAATGTCCTCGAGGCCACTTGCCGGAGAGTGTGTGCACCCAAAGATAAAGATCCTATTTGTTTGGAAAAATTTTGTCCTCCTGCTGTGGGTAGGAAAACCAATCATTTTTTCAATAGCAAATATGAAATTTTGATTTCTTTAATTTAGGTCCTTGCGGTAAACCTCTTTGTCCTCATTTGCCTAAATATTCAATAAGTGAAAAAGATTCAGAAGCAGAAGAGATAGAACTCTCTTATGTTACTTGCAAAGACATTTGCGGAAAAGATAAAAAAGGTAGTTCCATTTGCTTCGCAATTGAAGAAATATTAATTAAAATTGTTTAGATTTCTGTGGGAGATCTGCGTGTCCTTTTAATTCAACTGATCCTGGATGTCCTGCTGCTTGTCACCAGGACCCCAACACTAATAAAACTTGTTCACCACCGAACAATGCAAAAGTTCAGCAAAAATCCGGCGATTGTCCCATGCCTTGCCCATACAAAAGAAACGATGTAACGGTTGATGACAAAAATGCTAATGGAAAGTTAAAACCCCAATACGGCTGCGGTTCCCCTTTTTGTAAGCATTCCCGTGCAAGGAATTTTCCTCAACCGGAAATTAAAATGCCCACAGTGCCCCGTTCGGGTAAGCCATGTCCTTCTGTGGATGAACTGCCGCCCATCCACTGGGATTGCCCAGATCCATTGCCCAAGGGTGACTGTTCCAACCCTCTTTGTCCTCTTCGGCCATCCAAAGAGAAAACTCCTTGTATTTGCATGCAGTCGCTGCTCAATTGTGATTTTCCTGGATGTCCTTTCGGTGCGGATACCGCACCAATTTTTAAAGATTGCCCTCCGAGTTGCCCTTACACCAGCAGCCCCACCAATCTGAACTGCACACCATCAATTTGTCCGTTCGTCAGACCACCAGATTGGACTCCGGCAAATAATTTGGAAGTCAATTGTAATAAAAACCCAGATGGCGATAATCCTGACAGAACATCTAAAGGCGATCATTGTGAGAATAAACCCGATGAATGTTCAGATCCAAATTGTCCTTACAAGGAGCAGAGAAAACGACAAAAGTCTAAAAAGAAATCCGAGCATACTGAGATTATCAATACTTTAGTAGCACCTCAAAATAATGGCCAATTAAATGATTATAATGTTACAACAAAAAAGTCAGACGAACTTGTGTCCACAAAGAGCAATAAAGTGCTTTCAAAGACCACCTTCAAAAACGAGGTTTTCGTGAAAAATGATAATGAGGTGGGGAAGGGGGATGATGGGTGCAAGATCAACTCGTGTATTAAATTCGGCGGGGCTGTTGTATGCAAGAAATGCAAAAAGCGCTTGGAAAAAGAGGAGGAATTGATGAAGCAAGGGGGTCCTGTTGCTGAAAAGACCAGAAGGAAATCCCAAATGCGAATGAATAAAGTTCAAAAGAAAAAGAGGCAAAAGAAGTGGGGATATGTGTATGATAAAGGGACTTATTATCCAGGAGTTAAATTCGGACACCACGACTGCACAAGTCGAAAGCAAAGGGTACCATGGGACATGGGATGGCTGTGGAATGTGAAGCCAACTTATGCTGATGGATTAAGGGTAAGTTTTTGCTTTTTTTTTTTGCAACAAAACTAATTGATATCTATTAATTTAATATCGAAAAATTCTAAAAAAACAAAAACAATTTATTTAGTTCCGAAGAAACTGGCATCCAGGATTCATTGGGACAACAATTTTGAACAAGATCAACGAGTACCGCAGAAAGTTGGGCTTACGGCCCCGAATTATCGCCGAGAGTCGTTTTGGTCATCCAGTGGCCAAAATCAAATCGTTACACGGAGTCTTTGACAGCAGTACCGAAGATGATTTGCCAACACCGAAACCTCTTCTAACAGTTAAAAAGAAGGATGGCGTTGTTTACGTAACAATGAATCCTTTAAAAGGTTTTTTTTTGCATTTCATTATTTCTAAATTATATTCTTTTCGAAAAAAATATTTCTAAATTAAGTTTTTTACTGAAAAAATATTTCTAAATTAAATTCTTTACTAAAAACTAAATGAAAATTTTTGCAGATCCGAAAACAATAGAGGACAACGAATACCCTTACATTGACTGCTCGCCCATGGAGTTTAGGATAACAAAGAAGAAGAAACCGGACAGCCAATTTAAGCCCTGTTTCTGCGAGGGCGAAGAGAACGATACAATTTCGTCGTCAAGATCGAGCGATTTGGATATTGAATTCACGCCGCCAGCGGGTCTGATAACAGCTGAACGTTTGCAGAAACATCGGGATGTCGTTCATACCGATACTCAGTATTACAAAGCGGATATAGTTCCATCGAGAGTCGACTCGATGGGAATGGCTAAAGAAGACACGGCGAAAAAGGGTAAAAAGGATCAGAAGAAGAAAAAGAAGAAGAATTGATTGTTCTAGTTTTTCAAATTTCCAATGACTTGTATTTTTTTCGTTCTTTTCCATCGTTTCATTTGGTGTTTTGATATCTCGCAATAAAAAATATTTTCATTTACTCACTGCGGTATTTATTTTGATGATTTTTCGTATTGAACAGGTGGTAAGTTGCGGGCACCACAAATGCAGCTCCGAATGCCATCAGGCCAGCCAAAAGAACTGCTCCTACATTTAAATTTGCTAAGGTACCGCTTAAGCTGCTGCTTCCATTTGTTTCCTGCTTGTTTACAGGTATTGTTATGAACGGCACGCTAAAATCCAATTCTATCTGAAATGTTTTAATTTTTTTTTCTTTCTTTTAGATATTATGACAGAAGAATGTAATTTTTTTATTTATTTGGTAAAAAAATAAATAAAAAAAAAAATGTATGTTTTTTTTTTGTGAAATTGTTATTATTGCATTTTAAATAAAATTTAAAAAAGTTTATTTTGGCTTTCTTTATTCCTTTTTTTTTTAGGTTTTAAGTTGTTTCTTTTTACCAAAAATTAAAAGTTTTTAACATTAATTGCTTCTTAAAAAGCGAAATTTATATTAAAACTCTCATTTACTGTTACTTTTAAACGATTAATTGTGAAACTGGAAAGGTGTTACTCATTGTATTACAAAATATAATTGTAAATAAATAATAAAACAATTTACTTTTAACAAAAGACACATTAAAACAATTATTACAAATGAAACCGTTTAAAAAAAAACAATTTTTTAAGCTAAATTAATCAGCATTTCTTCAAAATAATTGCAAAATATTTCCTTAC
Source organism: Holobus sp. GC000080 (assembly GCA_030556065.1). Taxonomy (NCBI): domain Eukaryota; kingdom Metazoa; phylum Arthropoda; class Insecta; order Coleoptera; family Staphylinidae; genus Holobus; species Holobus sp. GC000080. The sequence goes on from JASKGO010003987.1 coordinate 130,772, forward strand.
ATTTCTTTGCATTTACTTAAAACTTGAAAAAATTGTTACAAAAAACTAACAGCAATTACTTACTTCTATTTTATCAGTACTTTCAGTATTAAAAGTAATCAATTTATGCTGCTTAGTCTTAAATACTTTATCATTGAGCCCATTATGGACGTATTTCCGTGTAAAGTTATCGCAATGCGAAGGACCAACTAAAGAAATCACCAAATAAACCAATATAGCACTGAGGAACAACATTTTCGTTTTCGAAACAAACAATAACTACTGTAACTGTACAAGAAATGAAATTTTAAGTTGAAAGAAGAGATTGCAAGGGTCGTCTTGCAATTGCAACTGATGGCTACCAACTACTATCAGACTCCTTTATTGGTAATAGCTGTTAAGACGGGTTGTGGAACAATGGGGAGAAAGTGAACGAAACTCATCAAATTATGTCAATAAGAGCATGCATCGGGATAAAACGTGTGCATTATCCGGCGAGGCATTAAGCAATTAGTTCCTTGTCATAAAATACTGCTTACCACTGAGCAGGTGTCGTTCCACACCTATTTTTTATGTAATCAATTATTTCTTTATTCTTCTACACTTAGATGGTTTGCCATTGTAATGTAACACGATTCTGTTATTTTCTGCACTTTTTTTATTATCGTTAAAATGGTTAAACTAGATGATTAGAGTAATAAAGCGATTGTTTTTTATGCATTGTAAATTGTTTAGGAAATATTTGCTTTATGACTCTTTTTTTTAGTCGAATATTATTTTTATTTATTACATTAAATATTCTATTACATGAAAATATTGCATTGTGCTTTTGGGAATTACATAATTTTATTTGTGTTTTTATTTGGTTTAAAATTAAATTGATATTATGTTTATAGTTGCGATTGCAGCAAGGTTTTTATTGTTATTTTGATTTTTCGATTTATTTAAATTTTTTTTGCGTGAATTTGAAAAAGTGAGTAGTTTTGGGTACAGACAGCAATTAAAAGTGAATTAAATCATTTTTGGGAGACGTATCAGTTCTGCTCTGTTTTCTTTTGGGTTGATGTAAAATATATTTTCTTGATTTGTCCTTTTTCTTTTGGGTTTCGTAGACTTTTGTACTTTCTTTATAAGTACAAATTTTTTTTCAGAAGTTATATTTTTTTGGTTTTGTGCTACTTACTGTACTTTTCAAATATAAAACGGCATTTTAAAGATATTGTTTTGCCTTTTAGATTTATTTTATTTTTTGTTGCTTAATATTATCTTATAAAAATAATTTAATTCAAATTAAAATTGAAATTTATAATTTGATTTTAAATGCCTCTGCAGGTCTCCTGAAATAATGATAAATTGGAAATTATTAACGTCTTATAGTATTATTTAGTTTTTTTTTAAGTTGGTAATTTTATTGCATTTGATTTTAAATAATCAATTTCAATGAGAAAATTCAAATATTGCGTCTTTTCAAGTAACTGGTAAATAATTACTGAAAAACACTCCCAAATAGAAGAAACAATTTGTAAAGTTAATTTTTAATTAAAAAATAATAAATTTAATACCTTTTCCTAAGATTTAGTGTCGAAAAAAAAAAAATTATTTATTATTGCATAAATAAAATAGTTTAAAAAACTTGTAGGCAACTCAAACCGCACTTTCTTTTTTTTTAGCAATTTAAATTAATTCAGTGAATAAGTAGCTTAAGTGCAGCCGTAGAAAATTACACGTACGTGGAAATACTACGTTTATATTACATTTCATTACATTTCAACATTGCATTTTATCCTATTGTTATTATGCAAACCAGCAGAAAAGTTTTATTTCAATTCTTATTCTTTTGCAATTTATAATGATTCACTTATACGTTTCTCCAATATTTTCTTTTTGCTATTCAAAGAAAATGAAGATTTACAAAAAACACACAATAGAAAATTTATTAATAATTATAAAAAAACTTAAAACAAATAAAAAATTAAATTAACAGGAAAAGAAGCCCTTTTATTAGATAAAAAAAAATTAAACTGAAATATTTTTAAATTTAACAAAAAACAAAACTTAAAAAAAAAGAAAGAATCGCAAAGAAAATGTTCTTATTATTTAAGAAATTTGTCAAGTTATCTTTCTCTAATTAAATCGTTAATGAGCAATGAGTGGCACTGCCGCGGAGATGACATAAGAGGAATAATTTTGTCTTTCGTATAGTATTAAAGCGCAATCGAAACAATCGGAAGTATGGAGACAATATACGGATGTCGTAACGTTTCACTCGGGCAGTTGCACGCTTGTTGAAGCCACCGAAAGAAATATAAACATCATTCAGAAGTACACAAACATAGGAAAATAAACACCTACACGCACACACACGCACACACACGCAAACACAGAGAAACAGAAAATAATATTTCGTGACGAAGAATGGCGCGCGCGAAAAGAATGGTCGCATGTGTAGTCGGTCGGTTTAGAGAGCGCGAAAAAAGTATAATGACAAATGAAATTAAGGTTTGAAAGTGAAGATGCAGCCGTTTGCATACGCGCCATTATTAGGACATCGTTAAATTGCCACCCATTGTTTTGTGACTCTTCTGCTGTGACACGCGGAATCATATAAAAGCAGCTGAAGAACTTATTGCGCCAACAGTCGCCTACCGAACACTACGAACAACAACAACAGCTACAAAATGACTTACTTCTTTGCATTGATAACGTTGAGTTTTGCGTTGAATTTAGTGGTTGCTTCTCCTAGTCCCAAAAAGTACCAAGGGGATGAAGGGTAAACTTCATTTTAATATAAAAAAAAATCAAGCAAAAATTAAAAAAAAAATTGAATTTTAAATTTTAGGGGATTTCAACCTAGCGTAAGATACTTCGAGCAGAATCTTCGCAATGACAGTAAAGCATCCTCCAAGGACGATCCGCAACCTTTGGACCGTCTGCAGCGCTTCGGAGGAACGTCCCTGACCAACTACGGAAACACCGGAAGTGGAGTCGGCTATACCAACACCGGAATGGCTTACGGAATGACTCCACTGAAGATCGACATCGGAGGGATCGCTTTGGGTGCTCTAATTGGATTGGGTGCCATTTTGATAGTGCCCAAATTGGCCCACGTGTTCTCCACCGGCGGCTACGGCTACCGCAGTCTGGAAAACGATGTCTCCTCCATCACCGACATTCTGGCCAAGGTGGACAATTCACTGGAGCAGCACAATATCGACAGCAGTTCTTGTATGCAGAGGATTATTTGCTCGTACGTCCATGAAGCTCAGAAAAATATGGAAAGTGGAAAGGCTACCACAATGGAACAATTGGTAAACGCTATAACAAGGTAATGCTTCCTTAAACAACTTTACTATTCATTTTCAAAGACTTTAAAATGCGAATTTGTTTTCTTTTTTTGTTCTGCTTTTTTAAGCAATGCGATGTTTACGTATCTTCTGGATGGATCGTCGATTAAGCAAGCCATCGATATGGGCAAGCAGAGCAATTTGGAAAAGTGCGCGTCTCTGTACATGAAGTGTCCAGTGAGCAAAGAAAACGTCATGCAAATCATTAGCACGTTGCTTCCGGCGTAGGAAAATCAATTAAATTAATGTTTTCTTAGTTTCATTTATCTTTGTGTTAGTTGTGAAAAAACTGATTTCTAATTTTGTAATATTTGTATTATTGACTTAATAAAACTATTTTTTTCAAGTGTTGTTGTTTTAGTTATTAATTATTACTATTTCAGTAATAAATGATTATTTAGTTGCAAATTCAGAGAGTTTGGATTTAGAATTTATTGTTTTTCTTTTTCAGTTCAAATCTTTTTAAATAAACAGAAAATAAATAGTTAAAAATTGAAATTATTTTAAATTGCTATTTCTTTTTTTATGTTTTAAAGAATATTTCATAGCTTGAAGCCAAGGTTAATTTAAATAATATTATTTTCATTATTTCAAAGGACAGTTAATTAGTTCTAAATATCTTTGAGTGAAGCAGTAGCATTATAAGCCCAGCGCCTTCACTTTTATCTTCCTAATAACGCTTAGAGTGCAGAGAAGTTACCAAAAAGAGGAAAAGTTTTCTGATATAAAGTCAATAGAATATTTCTTTGACACATACGGTGTATTTTTAGTTTTAAAAGTAAAATAAAAAGATTTAAATAAATAAATATTAAGAAAAAAATGATGGGCTTGCCTGCAGCACCATACTAAGCCCGGCGCCTTCACTTTCAGCCTACTTATACAGAGTACCTTAATTGCCAAAACTTTCAAAAAGAAGCTTTAAAAACCTAACAGCATAAAAAAGAACAATTTTTTGAACTTTGTAATCTTAAAATTTACATAATTAATAAAACATTTTCCAATCACGAGAAATTAGAATTTATTTACATAATCAGCTGAGACAAAAATTTCCCAATTAAAATTAAGACTCCTTTTTTTGGTCACTTTTAAGGATTTTCAAAAGACTTCTATCTTTATCCTTAAACCCTGTACCTATAATATACTCATGGAGATCTAAAGAAGTTCTCGAAGTGATTTCTTCAGTTTCCTTAATTTTATCATTACCATTATCATCGTAATCGTTACTTTCATCAGATACATGTAGTACATTTGCATCGCTTTTAACTCTGCTGACGTGTTTTACATTTCCATGCCGCTTTTCTAATTCAGTGAGCAATTTTTTCATGGGCTTGGTAAAATCATCACTATGACCAGAAGAAGAGCCATCTTCTGAAGGAATGAAGTCGTTTAAAAAATTGCGCACTATTTTCGAAGCTTCAATTACCGACATTTCTTTCTTCGAAGAATTATTTCCAGATATACTTTGAAGATGATTATCATCATTTACGTTTTTGGAGAATTTATTTAAAACCTTGCGATTTTTAGGCTTCTTGTCCTTATGCAAATCTAAAAAGCGTCTTCTGGACAACTTATGCTCACTGAAACCGCTATCGGGAGAACTCAAAAAATCGCTTCTCAACTTTTCATTGCTTTGCTTCAAACAAAGCCCATCCAGAATCGAATCACACATTATGTTCATCAATCGCTTCTTGGACTTTCTACCGATGGAATCCACCGAAGAGAAATCTCCAATATTAAGTGGATGGCGAAATCTGTAGTCTAAAAATGCAGATTTCTCTTTGTTTCCAATCAATAATTCGTTATCTTTACTGGAATTCGAATGTAACGACTTTTTACCAATCTGCGTGCTCAGAATTGAGTCCATTAAAAGCGGTGTCTTCACTTTATTAAACATATAAACATTTTGTGGACGCAAGGGTTGCTTTAAGCACTCGTAATTGTTTAATAAATCACTGACGAAATTACTAGGTCCGGCTTCTTGAGGAATATGCTGCGTAGAAGCGCACTTGCAAATAACGGTCTTTACTTTGCGTCTAGAATTTGGTGATCTTCGAAAGTCATAAGCACCTACTGGAGGCATTAAGGGTACTTTATTGATTGCTCCACGGTAAGCTAGGTGTTTGGCACAAACGCCGCATTGATTTCTGCAACATCGGCAGCATTTTCTTTTGTACCCTTCCGTCTGCACGTCTTGCGTTTTATTTACGACGGATTGTGCGGTCATTGTGGGCTCGGTTTGAACGATTTGCGGTTTACAGGCTTTACGACAGGGGCAACAACAGCAACAATCGTCGTATTGACCCAGAGTGGGTTGACTTCTGTTGGGCGTTAAGGGTGGATGGTTCGGATCGCTGGTTTCTGCGTCCAAGGGTTTCGAAATGGTCGCGTGAGTTTTGCAATCGCAGTAATCATTTTTGCCAGGCGCTGTAAAAAATCCCTCGGTATTGAAATCAACTGCTTGTAGGGCCGGATGGTTCGTACAGTAGTAAGCATTTTGATTGCCGCAACATTTTCGGATTTTTTCCATTAGGGTGGGTTTCTTGTATATAAAGTCGGGGGATGATTGACCGCAGTAAATAATATTGTTGCGATATCTAAAATTTTTTTTTATTTTTTTTTTTATTTTGGAACTTTCAATTGGTTTTTCTAACAATTGTGAATGTTTTTAAACTATTTTTTCATTCAAAAATCATTATAATAATTAATCATTACTGATCATGTAATCATCATTAATATTATCATTTTTTAAATAATTAATAATGATTAAAAAACATTTCCAAGTTGTAAAAAGAATTAAATACCTGCTCTTGGACCTTCTCCCACAACATTTACATTTTGGTGACTTTTCGCGTCTGTAATAAGGATGACGGCTTTTTGATGTCCCAGGACAACAGCCTTGACAACCACTTCGATAGCCACTGTGATGACCGTCTGGATACCAAGGACATAATGAATCATTTCCTAAATTATGACAACTTTTATGCAAGTTCTTCATCACTTCATTGCATCTTGGACAGTAGTACTGATCCATGTTTTGCTCATTCACTTTCTGCACAAATGTATCACTGAAGCGCGTATTTGATGAATAGTTTTCCAAGCCAAAGGAATGTCGGCAGGGACAGTCTCCTTGGGCCAATAGCGAAAAGTTTTTGATTTTGTCGATTGCCTTGTGGACTAAACGTTTGGTTTTCTCGTAAGCAAGTTTGTAGTCAATGTGGGGTACTGTTATCTCCAAAGGATTTTCGAAAGTTTCGCAGAAGTGTTCATCTCTTAAAACTATATCGCTGGAGGGCCCTTGCACCGTTAAGATGCTTCTTCGCTTCTTCCCTCCGAAACTTCTTCTATCTGAGTCGGTTTAATTCAGAAATAGACGTCAGCAAAGAGGTGTTTTGGTACTTACGATTAGGCCTAAAATAACATTCTGATCTTGTTTGATTTCTAATAACCATTAGACCAAACTTCTCTTCACCAAAATTTCAAATTTACTTTCTGAAGCCCCTTTCATTATAACCCATCAATTTTGACAACATTTCTTTGTCATTCATCATTAATATTTTGTTAATTAATATTTTAAAAGTGCCTCAATTAGTTAAATAAACTTTTTGATTAGTTTTAGAAGTCATTCATATTCTTTTGCTGATAATTCGGTTCTTAAAAGTCACCATAAAATTCAAAATTTGAAATAAAACAATTTAATTAACTAATTTTTGTAAGAAGTTACATTTTTTGTTAAGAATATTTAAGTAACATGTTCACTGCTCTTAAAACAGCAACAATAAAGTAAAAAAACTGCGGAAAAGTAACAAAATAAAACCGCCAAAACAAATTCAAACTTTCAAACGAAAGCAAACGCTAGCGACATCTGCCGCTTAGAATCGAAACTAAAAGAAAATAGAAAATCATCAGGGAAAACCCTTTTGGCAAATGAGCAGATATATTTAACGAAGCATATATTGTTACAGCATTTCGCTGATTACGACGCTGTCGTGCTTATGTATTGTGTGCTGAATGATGCAAGCAAAAACTGTGGTAGTGGATAAGTTACTTTGAAATATCGCTACACCGCCACGAGTTGTTTTAAAATCAGTGTGACCGTCGTAGCATGTGTTCTCTTGTCTGCTCCTGCTTGCAACTAGAACCTCGTGCTCGCCTTCCCGCGTGACTTCCGCCAAATATCTTCAACTACGATTCTATTTAACAGTGCAACCGTTGAAATAATCTATTGCCAGTAGAAAAATGTCGACGGTGGAGAATCAACAGCAACAGCAGAAAGTAAACGGTATTGGATCGCCGCGAAAGAAGATGCGGTCCAACTCCTTAGACAACAAGGTGATGGTCATCTTGGGCTCCCAATGGGGCGACGAAGGCAAGGGCAAGGTGGTGGATATGTTAGCCATGGATGCAGACATCGTTTGCCGTTTCCAGGTGAGTTTTCCAATGGTTTCTTTAGCTATGTTTTTTTTGGCAAGGAACATAACCTCACATTTTTAGGGGATGAAATTTGATTTTTTTGAAGGTGAAAAATTAAAGATTAATTAGAAATAATTGCTTTTTGGGAGAAAGTACTGTCTCAATGATGGTTTTACTATGCTAACATTGTCCTTGGGCCGCTTTTCTATTTGTTTTTTGAAAGGAAAACCGCGCTAAAAATAACAGTCATATGATTTTTGAGGTCTTTGTAATGCAAATTGCGAAGTTTTTTCATTGCTTTAGTAAAAATGCTAGCAAAGCATTATTATAGTTATTATAAAAAAATAAAATAAAGGTACGTTATATTAGTTGCTACGTTCGAATTACTATTGATTGCTTGCATTTCAAGCGGTTTTTGTGTCGATTTTCACATTGATACAGTTTTTAAAAATTATGTAATTTCGTTTGTGGAAAAATAATAATAATGGCAAGCGCTTTATGTTGTTCTTATTTTGTTTCCGAAAATTTATTGCACCTAGAGACGGTAAAACAAACACGTAATGACGCAAGTTGTTCGTGAAAAAAATTCCTCTCTGAACTGTTGTGGTGGGTGTTATAATTTTTATTCAGCAGATTATTTATGACTTTGATGTCGTTTCAGGGTGGAAACAATGCCGGTCATACGGTGGTCATCAACGGGGTTGAATACGATTTCCACATGTTGCCATGCAGCATTATCAACGAAGGCTGCAAATCACTGATAGGTGACTTATTCATTTCTTCAATCATCGTCAATCTCATTTGAAAATTTCCTAGTCTAGTTACTAATACCGATATTTGTTCAGCGGTTCGTTTGTTTAGTATATCAAGGCGTGTAAATAATTTAATAAGAGTGCCTTAGCCTCTAATAGCAGCTGAAAGCTATCTTAATTTATTACTGCTTTGCACTTGAAACTTGGCGAATTTTCCAGCACGTGATTTCTTTTTTTCCCCGTTGGAAATTGCGTGCGGAACTTTCAAATTTTCACGTGCACTTCGGAATGCATTAGTTGCATTTATTCCGCCAACGAAATTAAAAGCGCTAAACTTTATTTAACAATATTATTATTATTGCTGGCAGCGTTCCCGCCGCGCCAGACAAAGATAGCTTAATCAACAAAGTTGATTTTGTGCCAGAGTGACACAATCGGTATTTTCGAAAATAAAAGCGAGCGTCAGCTGCTTCTGCGAACTTTTTGCAGTATATTAAAAAAGAAACTAAAAACAAACAAAAAACCATAATAATTTGTGTGTGGTGTGCATAGTATAATCGTTGCGACCCATTAATGGACCCATTGTTCTTAAAATAACTCCCAAGTGAAATGGTTTATTGACTTAATAATAATATATGAAATTGTTATTGATTAAAATGCGAGACGTTTGCAGGAAACGGACTGGTAGTGCACGTCCCGGGCCTCTTCGAGGAAATCAAGAAAAACGAGGCGAAAGGGCTGACGAATTGGCAAAAGCGTTTGCTGATCAGCGACAAGGCGCACATGGTTTTCGATTTTCATCAGCTCGTCGACGGTTTGCAGGAAACCGAAAAGGGACAAGGAGAACAACTGGGCACCACTAAAAGAGGCATCGGACCAGCTTACACCTCCAAGGCTTCCAGAACAGGTCTGCGTTTGAGCGATCTGGTCGGCGATTTTTCAAATTTCGAAGCCAAGTATTGAACAACTTTTATAGCGACGAATTTTCGGAATTGAACATTTAATTTCAGATTTAAATCCTTGGTGGCTAATCATAAAAAGTCGTATACTTCTTTAGAAGTGGATGTGGATGCCGAACTTAAAAGATACAAAGAGTATGCTGATATTTTGCGACCGATGGTCGTGGAAACCGTTTCGTATTTACACAATGCCCTTAAGGCAGGCAAAAAAGTGCTGGTGGAAGGCGCAAATGCAGCTATGTTGGACATAGATTTCGGTAAAATGAAATTTGCAAATTTTTGTCTTCTTAGCGTAATTGTGGTTTTCATTGTAGGTACTTACCCATTTGTGACATCGTCGAATTGCAGTGTGGGTGGCGTGTGTACCGGCCTCGGCCTTCCTCCGAGCAAAGTCGGCGAAGTTATCGGTGTCGTTAAAGCGTATACGACGCGCGTCGGCCACGGTCCTTTCCCCACGGAATTAACCAATGTATAAAATTGTTTTATTACTATGTGTTTTTTTTTTCATTAAGGGAATAACAACAATTGTTTCGGTGAACAGGAAATAGGGCAGCTGCTGCAGAAACGCGGCAAGGAGTTCGGCGTGACGACGGGCAGGAATCGGCGTTGCGGATGGCTCGATTTGCATTTACTGCGCTATACCAATATGATCAACGGTTATACTGCCCTGGCGATCACCAAGCTCGACATTCTCGACACGCTTCCCGAATTAAAAATCGCCGTTCAGTACAAATTGAACGGCAAACCGATCGACCATTGTCCCTCGAGCACGGCCGATTGGCTCAACGTTCAGGTAGACTACGTTACTCTTCCCGGCTGGCAGAAATGCACGGAAGACATCAGAGAGTGGGCACAATTGCCGGAAAATGCGAGAAAGTATATTGAAAAAATCGAAGAAATTCTTGATGTTCCTGGTACGTTTTTTCGTTGTATTTTTGGAATTTTATTGTACACAATTTAACGCAAAGTTCAATCCTCCAAATATTTAAACTTTTTTGTTGATAAGTTAAAGTTTTTAATTATCACAAGTAAATTGATAAATTAAGAACTTTATTTAATTGTTTTTAAAGTAGTCTAATAAAAATTTAGAGGAGTGAATTTTTATTAAATTACACTGTATTCATTAAACTGACTGATTTCTTTTGTTTTTTTTTAGTGAAATGGATTGGCGTGGGTAAAGGAAGAGAGTCGATAATTTCCAAACCTTGAATTAGGTTCATCGCAGAAGATTGCCGACTACAAAAATCAATCCATAAAATGCAAATCGAAATATAAACTTTAAACTATAAGTATTGTATAGGTAGGGAATAGGTATGGGGGGTAAGTTTTACCTTTGCCGTTAAGTTTGTTTTAATTCGCAAAAAATGAAAAAAGAAAATAATGTCAGTGCACAAAAATGTTGAATGTATTTTAGATGTGTCATTATCGAATAATTGATGCGTTATAATGCAGCATTGAATTAGCGGTAGGAACGCAAAGAGGAACCTAATTTTATCCTTAATTTTTACCATTGAATGTGTTTTTGTTTTGTGATATGCGGGAAAAAAATGTTTTACAAGTGTCCTTATGTAATTTAGCAAAACAATGCGTTGCGCACCGGCAGGATAGTATTTTACAAGTACATACAATAATTGCAAAAAAAAAAAACAAAATAATAATTCGCACAGTGATGTGATACAATGATTTATCATGATTTTGCTTGCACAAAGTGATATTCTTAGTTATTCTTATGTTTTACTGATATATTTACTCTTTCTTTAATATACACATGTACGAGAATTTTAAAAACTTGTTGCGATGACTAGGTTTTTTTTCGTTTTGTTTTGTTTTTATTTCTGCCGGCAAAGAACGACTTATCTGTTGCGTCTCATGCATTTATTGCAAGAGCAACCGTTTGCGCGTTCATTGTAGTCCTGGCGATCGTAAATGGGATTGGAGACGGGACGGGGCGGCAATGGAGGATAACTGTTTTCGAAATCGTATTGATTCGTCGGCCTGTTGCACACTTTCACCCACTCGCCTTTGCGAGCATCCATTTGCCACGTACCGTTCGCTTGCTCCTCTTCCTGCCGGTTATTGTTCCTGGCGAACTTCCTCGGATGCCCCTGCTGCTCGTTCAAATTTGGGTCCATGTGGCGCGCGACTTTTTCAACGTAGCCAGCATTATGCACTTGCTGATAACAATTCTTCGATTCAGCCCTCGGAGCATTTCCGGTGCGACTCTTGCAGTGCGGACACTTGCAGTCCTTTTGCTTAGGGTGCGACTGAGGGTAATTGCTTGTTTCGTCATCCTCGAAAATCGGCTTCTCCAAATTTTTGTTCTGTCTGCTCAGCATCTCAAAGCGCTGCATTGTTTTCTGCACGCGCATCCTGTTGCGGTACGATAAGGTGTTCTCCAGTTCGTCCATCAGCTCCGGGTAATCGCCGGTCTTCTGGTAAGCCAAATTCATGCAACCCCCCGAATTGCTGCTATCAGAGCAGCAACTAAGCCGGTCATCCGATTGATTTTGGTGGAGGCATTGTTCGGAGGAGGAGCACATGCATTGGCACTTGCAGATTCGATGCATCGGACAATGATCGTAGCTGTTACAATTCAGGCAGCTTTCGTCGGCACAGCAGCCGCCGCTGCTGTTAGGCTCTTCATAGGGGTAGGAATACTTGCAAGGTCTGTTCGGGCAATTATATTTCTGACAATTCTCATGTGGATTGTACATTTCGTCGTTATCTTTCCCTCCGTGTTCTTCTATTGCGTTCGCAGATGCGCTCTTTCCGGGCGGCGGTGGCGGAAGCGGTATGTGAGGTCTCCCGCTGTGGTTCCCCGAAGGATAATTGCGTGAACTTGATTGCCTGTTTGCTTCTGGATAGGTTTTCGATGAATGTCTTGGCGGCGGAAGTTCCGGTATTGACTCTGGGTAATCTTGAAATGAAGATGGGCGATTCACACTTTGGTGCGCACTTCTCGATAGTGTGGGATTCTTAGAATGGCTTCTATTACGTTGGTCGTGTTGGGAGTTACACGGTCTGCGCTCGTAAGGCTCTACTGCTCCTTGTTGATGGCGATATTTATTGGTACAACTAGTTCGGCAATGCAAATTTGCCCTATTCAAATTCTTCTGACTTGCTTCGTATCGGGATGGACAACAATCTCGCATATTTCCCGTATCTTGCTGGTATTCCTTTTCCGGCGGTTCTCTGGAGTACCGTGAAAAGTCAGTCATTCCTTCTTGAAGTTTCTGGTCGCAACAGTAGGAATTACAACTGCCCGATCGAAATAAAGGGTCAATTTCTGTGAGTTCCGAGTCGGTGGTATCCAAATCGAGTTTGTGATTGGGCGGACTGCACAGTGATACAAAATTCTTCTGTTTCTCCTCTTTATCTCTATCCGCCGAATATCCTGTTCCCATTTATTGCTCCCGAAATCATTATCTCGAAGCCTTATACCAGTGGCTTTAAAGCGAACAACCCCTGGGCCCTACCCAAAAAATTGGGTTTGATTACCGCTTCAAAAAAACAAAAATCAATTCAAACGAAAATTCATGCCCAATGTTGTTTATTGATACATGTCATCATTTTTTAAGTTTAACATGGCCTACTCGCGTTTTTTTATTTTGAAAACCGCAACCACTTTTTTAACAAAGTTCATTCCCTTTTTGGCCCCGCTAATCCTCTTCATTCTGCTTGGTTCCCTTTCGGGAATATTGGGCATAGCTGCTTGATCAACGTTGTGCTGACACGTCACGTTCGAAAAATATGGTACTCTTGAATCCATCGAAAGTTCCGAGTCGCTATTGTAGAAATTCTCCCTTTCTTTCGTTCCATAAGAGAATAATTTCACTATGCTCGCTATTTTTCGTCCAGAAATTGAACTAGGGGTGTTGGTGGCAGTATTCGATGCGTTGTTATTTTCAGCAGACTCCATGTTTGATGTTTGATTATTTTTTCTTAATTTTGAATCAGCATTATCTTCATGAAATTATGTTGCTGATGAATAAATTTACCAATAAACCTAATACAGGAGAAATTTTGACAAGAAATGATTGACATAATCTGTTTAGACAATCCGAAATCCAAGCCACCTTTAATAATAATCACGGTAACTTTCTTTTTCTAGGGAATTTGAACCTGGCCCATAATGATTTTATAGGATTTCTCGATGATCTAACTGTTGAACTGCCAGAACCAGGCTCGAATTCAATTTTAACCTTCTTGTAATAGTTCTTAACTCTATCCCTGTACATTTTTTCCTTTTCTCTGCTATTGCTTACTCTAGGTGCTATAAGTAATTCTCTCGATGGATTATTATTATAGGAAATCGAAGAATCAGAGGTAGCATCAACATTCCTATCTGTGTTTACATCAGCATAAGAAGTGGATACATCTAAAGAACAAACGCGGACGCTTTCCGTTTGCATTGAACTCCCAATCCTTTCTGGCAAGGCACTTGTAACTTCCTCAGCTTCTCTCACTTGGAATTGATGTGAACATGAAGGCAAATGTTGCCAGTATAGTGAAGAAATCAATGAAGAAGTTGAACTTGAATCTTTAACAAATATGCGACTTTTCTCCTCATTTAGTTCATCGATCACTTTAAACTTTACGGCGTCTTTGAAGAGTCTACAGTTGCAGGATGTCTTCGAAGATGATGTTGCTCCCGTAGATTGGTGGCAATTACAGGCCGTCGTTGTCGTTTTAGGGCTCTCATTATCTTCTTTGTTTAGGAAATTGAGGTTTAATTCGGGAATACAGGGATGAACATGATAATAATTATAATATTGAGATGTTGGTAGTTTAATATGATAAGCTTGCGAATTTTCAGTCGATGGAGAGGCTTGAGGGCTACCTGATGTTGTTAAAGGATTTGTAGCAATAGGTTCAAACAAGTTTGTAACATTTGCATTTTCATTTCCTTGGGATTGTTTAAATTTTGGCACATTTTCAATTTCTTCTTTTTTGGAATCTCCAAAAATGTTGAGAGCACTAGGAGTGGTAATGAAGGACGTTTCAGAAGAAGAGGAAGGCATAATTTGCGTTGAATGATATCGCGAAACCTTACTTGAATCAGAGAGTCTTTCCAAAGGAATACTTTCCAAGGATATTTTGGAATTAGTTTTTCTCTTCGACAACCGCCTCTTGGATGGCTTTTTAGGACTTGAAGCATCTGAATAATCTTCGTTGGTATTTGAGGTGCTTCGGGATGTAAGCAAATGACTCGAATGTTGAACGGAAGAAACTTTTGAATTCGGTGGTTTGATCAGTCTTTCATTATCGTTTAAGTGGCCTAGTGAATCCGGTTGAAGATCAGTTATATTGGAGGACGAACTGTCGCACTCTTCTTCGTTGTACATATTTTTCCGCATTAAATACTTCAAAACTTCATCGTTAGTGAAGTCTTGCATGGACGCTTCTTCCGGAATGCGCTGCATTTCCAAATCGGAAAATTTCGGGCTTGTAACATCGGTACTTTTCTGAGTGATATCTTTTTGCTTTTGATATTCGTACGATAATTCTGATGAGTCATCATCAATTTCAAGATCAGATTCATGCGAAATGTAGTCGGAATCATCGATTTGACTTTTTGATTTCAAAAGTAATTGTTTTTGATCATCGTTATCATCATCATCATTATCGGTACTTTCATCTCCGTCATCTTCTTTCTTTCGATGCCTTCGCAACGACTTTTTTCTTTTCCGAACCTTTTTCTTTGGTTTACTTCCATCAGTTTCAGTAGCACTTGAATCTCTATAATATTTTACATGCAATTTAATTACTTAATTTAATTAGAAATTAGAAAAAAAAAGAATATTACTGTTCTTCACTGATATCTGATAAATCTCCATAGCTTATAGGGTCCAAGCAAACAGTGCACAAGTTCTGCAAATCATTGAAACATTGTTCGCAAAATAAACCAGGACAATTCGGAGTTTGGCACTTAATAAAAACTTTGTTATCATTTTCCCTGTTGACTTCCCCGCAAAGCAAGCAATACGACTTGTGATCTTTTTCAAACAACAAACCCAAATAAGGAAAAGCTCTTCTAAAATTAAAATAAAACTAAAAATTCTACTTTAAAAATCATTTCTTTACAAAATCCTAGCTCGCAAAAACTCCAATAAAGACACTTCGCTAATAGATTTATCAGACATGACCTTTCTGCGCAATTGGCGCCGCGCAAATTTCAGAAAAGATGACCGGGAACGTAGAATGTGATTGTACAACCAAATGGCTCTTTCGCGAGCCCTTTGCGGATGGTAGTAACACATAACTGAGTGTCGAAATCTTAAGCCGTATGGCTCGAAAATTGCCAGGAACCAACAAAGAACCAATAAGGATGCTAATGAAAAAAAAACCTAAGTCAGCAAAAATTGCAATAGGTGAAATACCAATTACCAATTTGAATGTATCGATCAAAGTCAGGTGGAATTGGATCGGGAAGACAGGGTATGGTATCGATCTCCAAGTTTAATCCGATTGGTTGGAAAGCTTTCACTATACCTGTAAGCAGCTCATAGAGGAAACCCTCACCTTTAATGTACACGTTCGGAACATTGGACGCATTCACATTGCTTTGGAATCGACCATATTGACGAATTAAGGTCATAATCCAATATAGGGAATAATCGGTAGCCATATGTGTGGACAACTTGAGGGTGGACATCATTAAAATCATTGCTGCTTCTGATAACCTGCTCTTCTCCTTCTTCACCAATCTCATCGAACTTGTCTGTAACAATTTCGTTTTTTTATTTGATTTTTTTTTTTTGTAACAGTGAATTGATAGGACAATAAAAGGAGAACATTTTTGCACTCCGCATTGTTTTGTTTTTTATTAATGAAAATTTAATTTAAGCTGAATTTAAAAGAGATTAAGAATTTAATATGACTGTTATTACATTTGCTTGTGTTGTGAAATAAAATATAATCTATTTTTTAAGATAAAGTATTATTTAAAGAGGAATTAGTGTCAAAATTAATCATTTTCACTTCATAATAATAAGAAATATGTTTTTCTGAAGATATTTTTAAGTATTATATTAATAATTTTGATTAAATTAATCATAAAAAATATATTTCTTAATTTTTTAAATTTCTAATTAGGATTATAAGATAATCAGAATTTTTAATTGGTTTTACGTGGGATGTAATTTAAAAGAAAATTAAAATGAAATATTTGGGAAAACTTAAACTGGATTAAAACAACGACCTTCATTCACGCATCAAACTGTAAAACAATAAAAAACGTACAGTAATATAGAGTTTCCGTTCCCTGTGATTTAAGGGTAGAACAGTTTCGAGTCCTAGGCCAGCCCTCCTCAGATCGATTTGTCGGAAATCGTTCGTGATAAACTTATTGTCAAACATTTCGTTCGTCAGAAACTTCTGTCGGTAGTAGATGACCCTAAAACCTAAATATTAAACACGGGTTTTCCAGCATTTTCCCGCATTCGTATACTTGACAACCATAAATATGAAAAACAAACTAGCCGCTGAACTCATAAAGTCGAAAATCTTAATGAGACCGCTGCTTCTTTGCTTGATCTCAGTGACGATACCCGTGGTAATTTCCGACATTGATTTCGAGCTATTCGTTTCGAAATGATACGAATGAGAGAACTTAATTCGAACGTAAAACATCGTTCGGATATGACGCACGAACTGCTTAACTTCTGCAAATATTTTTTAAATGTTATTGCGACATTTTAACTGTTAAAAAATAGAAAGAAAAAAAAACTAATTTACTTACTGGTAACAATAGCAGAAATGGTATCTTTAATGAAATCCACAATGATGCAAAGAAAGTCGAGAACTTTGGCGAAGACACAAACAGTTTTAACTAAATAAGTAATATTGCATAGCCAATTAAATAGGGGTCCCAGTTTTGCATTGCAATCAATCACAGCTTCTTCGAAAACCTTCCGGCACCTTTCGTAAGGAGTGCCGAATTCTTTATTGCAGACATTCATAACTTGCGATTGGAATTCGAAAGCCGATTTGATGATTTTCACCAGCGTCATTATTATCCTTTTGATACTGAGCAGGATCTCCTTGATTTTCGCAACGATATCTTTAACCGTTTTCACCACTTGCTTGATGGCGTCTTTAATTGCATAGAAGGGTTTCTTAATGACTTCGATGATTTGCTTAACAGCTGCTTTGAGCTCCTCCTGTCCGCAGGCAAGGGATTCCCCAAGAATGCTCATGTTATTCAAGGTGTTCTTAGCAGGTCCCGTAATTGCCAAAATGTATGCGTAGGCGAGCAACGCTTGTCGCCCTTTCTTCGAGAAAAACTGCGGCAAAACTAGGAAAACAATACAACGGACGTTGAAACTAAAGGCCAAGCCGATAGTCAAGATGCTTCCGAATATGGAGCACATAATTGTAGCGGTGGACAACTTGAAATTCAACTGCAGAACGAAAAACATGAAGAAAATATAAGTGAGGCAGAAGCCGCCCAAGAAGCCGGCCACGCTCTTCACGCAAAAGTTTTCGCATGTTCCTTTGTGGCGCAAGTTGAAGCACAGGCGAAAAGGATAGGAATGTTTGGGCAAGCAGCATCTGCGAATTAACGTCGTCAATTTAATATAGAGTCTCGTACACTTTTGTCTGAGCGTTAGATTTTTCGCCTCGTATTCCTCGAGCGCCAACCGCTTTTCCGCCAGCAATTCCTTTCGCCGCTTTTCCAATCGACGCGCAGTGCAAACCAATCGAACGAACATGCTTCCAACAACTATGAATATTCATTCGCGAAGAAATCTCGCTGAATTTTAAGTCACTTTACGTGCCGGCAAATGTCAGCGGTGAAGTGTGACTGGATCTTAATTATGTTCATGTTTTAATTAATTTCCCTGACAATAGTAATAATGCGGGCAATTAATTAATATTATATTTAGCGTACGAGTGCAGTTGATATGACGAAATGAATATTCATATTTCGCCATCGGTCTCTCTGTTTCTGCAATTATACGCGTCGGTCGTTCCTTTTACCGCAAACTATGTTTGCTGGATTAGAATCGCGCGCGCGAGAGTTAAAAAAGCCAAAGAAAACGTTGCTGTGCGCAAAATGGAAAATTTATAATTGCCCCCGAATTAAGCTCTCGCTCGTAATCCGTTTTGTAAATATAGCTAAATAGTGATTTCCGCTAGAAATTACCACCACCGCCACCACCTGAGATTAACTGGGAAATCGCTTTAAAGCAGCGGATGGTGATAAGAGGGGTCCGCAGTGGAATATTCTATGACACGGGCGTTTTTTATTTTTTGGTAAATATTTTCACATTTGTTTATTGCACGCAATGATATTGCTTAATCTTCGCTATGGGAAATCCTGCAACACCAACCCCCTCGGAATAGGAAGGACAGTGGGGGAAAG
This sequence comes from Holobus sp. GC000080, assembly GCA_030556065.1. Classification (NCBI taxonomy): domain Eukaryota; kingdom Metazoa; phylum Arthropoda; class Insecta; order Coleoptera; family Staphylinidae; genus Holobus; species Holobus sp. GC000080. The sequence goes on from JASKGO010003987.1 coordinate 149,583, forward strand.
AAGCCCTATATAAGGAAGAACAATGTCACTTGTTGCTCTCATTGGGCTTCCTTAGTGTTCGATAGCTAATTACCCTAAACATATCTCTACGTTTGTTTGTTCCAAGTGTCGTGCATATTTTAATTATTTAATAAAGGTACCGTTTTTATTTTTTGCATACAAAAAAAAAATATTAACTTTTATTGAAAATTTGAAAAAATGTTTAAATTTTTAGTTTAGTTACTTTTCCTACTAGTTTTTTTACTAATTTTATTTGCAAAAACTTTTGAAAATAAAAAAATATATAATTTATCTAATAAGAAGAGTATTTTGTGCAAAATTCCAGAAACCATGGACGTCGAAGAATACAGGATTAGAGGTGAGTCCATCATTAATTAGCTTAAAGTTTTTAATCCGGCCAACTTTCCTCTATTGCTAACACAATTAAACGGAAAAACTAGCTGCTCGGAATGAGGGGCAGCTGCTACGGCTAAGCCCTTTATTGTGAAATTGAAATGTATACTATACCAGAGGCGACAAACTGTTAAATGAATTTTATAGTCCTGCTTTTATTATCCTTGCAATGCCAGCGTCTTATTGACTCCTAAATGTCTCTCCGTCGATTTATGCATATTGTCTTTAAGGAAAAGAAATGGTCGACTATATTGCCGACTATCTCACCAATATCAGAGAGAGGCGCGTGTTTCCCGACAAGAAGCCGGGATTTCTGCACGATTTGCTGCCAGACAGCGCGCCGGTCGAAGGAGAAGCCTGGCCCAATATATTCGATGACGTCGAGCAGGTCCTGATGCCCGGACTGACCCATTGGCAGAGTCCGCATATGCACGCCTATTTCCCAGCACTGACCAGCTATCCATCCATGCTGGGCGATATGTTAGCCGATGCCATCAACTGCATCTGCTTCACTTGGGCCTCGAGTCCGGCCGCCACCGAACTGGAAACCATCGTCATGAACTGGCTGGGGAAAATGATCGGCCTACCCGATGATTTTCTGCACACCAAAAAGGATTCCATGGGCGGTGGAGTTATTTTGGTATAATTTTCGTAAAAATTTTAAATTTTGTGGTTTATTTTTTGTTTTTGTTTTTAATTTGAATTTAGACAACAGCTAGTGAAGCAACATTAGTTTGCTTGCTGGCGGGTCGGACTCAAGCAATCAAACAGTACCAGAAGCTGAATCCGAATTTGGAGGATTCGGAAATCAGCTGCAGGTTGGTGGGATATTGTTCGGACCAGGCGCATTCCAGCGTGGAAAAGGCAGGACTCATCGGGCTGGTCAAGATGAGGTACATCGAATCGGACGAGAAGCTTTCGATGCGCGGCGACCGACTCGCCGAGGCCATCAAGAAGGACCGCGAGCAAGGATTGATTCCGTTCTGGGTAAGCGGGACAGAGCGACGAGTTTCTCATCGCTCTAATGGCGCATCTATTAATTGTGCCCAAAGGGATCCTCAAGGAAGGATTAGAGTGTTTTTAAGCAGATTGTTCCAATTAGTCATTTGTGGGGAAAGAATGATACATCGGCTGCTGCGGCTGCTGCTACTGCTACTGCTGCTGCTGCTGCTGCCGCTGTTGGCGTAATCCCCGAGTGCGCTTCCGCTCTCTTTAATAGATATGATTTTTCTTTGCGTGTTTGTGTAGGTTTGCAATACGCTGGGCACCACGGGATCGTGCGCCTTCGATAACTTGGACGAAGTGGGAGACGTGTGCCAACAGGAAGGACTCTGGCTGCACGTGGACGCCGCCTACGCCGGCACCGCTTTCATCTGTCCCGAATTTCGCGTTTGGCTCAAAGGAATCGAGAAAGCCAATTCCATTGCTTTCAATCCTTCCAAATGGATGATGGTGCACTTTGATTGCACTGCCCTGTGGGTGAAGAACAGTAACGCTCTGCATCGCACCTTTAACGTCGAGCCGCTCTATTTGAAACACGAAAATTCCGGATTGGCCATCGATTACATGGTAAATTTTAATTCGAAATTTATGCAAAATCAAAAATTATTTTGTTTGTCAAAAATTTACAGCACTGGCAAATTCCTCTCAGCAAACGCTTCAGAGCTTTGAAACTGTGGTTCGTCATTCGCAACTACGGTATAACAGGACTTCAAAAACATGTTCGAGAAGTAAGTAAAAAATAAATTAAAAATTTTCTAATATTTTTTTACCAAACACAAAACAAATTAATTAAAAAATAAATCAGGGGGTGAGATATGCGCAAAAATTCGAAGCGCTTCTTAAAGCAGACCAGAGATTTGAAATACCCGCCGAAAGGTATCTGGGTATGGTGGTGTTCAAATTAAAGGGACCCAATGATTTGACCGAGAAACTGCTGAAGAGGTTGAATTCCCGAGGGAACCTTCATTGCGTTCCGGCTGCTTTAAAGGAGAACTACGTCATCAGATTTACAGTCACTTCTCAGCACACAACGAATGAAGATATTGTCAAGGACTGGAAAGAGATCAAATTGGTCGCCACCGATATTCTCAATGAAGAGGAGAACCAAGTGATCCTACCCGCCAAAGTTAAAGTACCATTGAAAGGTAACCAGATGACCATCGTTTCCTAAGACATTCTTTATTTATGATTTGTTTTTTTTTTTTTCTTCTTCTGTTGTTGTTTTGTTATAAGAAAGCCTGATATATTTTATTAAAAATGAGTTATTTTTATGATTTTTATTTTATTTTGTTTATGTTTTTCTGGTTTTTCCTTTATCGTTTGTAGAAACCTTTCCTTATTATTTATTTTTCTGGATAAAAAACATTTTCGCAGAAATCTGATAAATTTTTCGTATAAATTACCTTTCGAAATGCTTGTTTGATAATTAATTTAATTAATTCGAGGCCAAAGAAGTAAATTTACTTCTGATATTTAACTTTTTTTTTTCATCAAGGCCTTTGATGCATTTGATTATTTATTGTTTACTTCATTAGAAAATATATCAATTAGAATTTATATTTCTAAAGTAGTAATCAAAATTGAATTTATTTTAAATTTTTTATAATTTTTAATAAAGAAAAAATAATTTTAGTTAAAAATATGATTTCTTTTAATCATATAGATTGGTTTTAATCACTTAAAATTAAAATTAAAACATTGCAAAATAAATTATAGAAGCAAAAGAGCGCAACGAAAATTTCGGCACAAGTTTACTGCTTGCGAATTCGCCAATGTCACCGAAAATCGTCAACGGAAGCTTTGCCGCCATTTACGACCAAGGCGACGTCCTCGAAGAGTACTCGAAGACTTTCTCCAAGTTCCGCCTTGGAGCGCCGAGCAGTCCTTGTACGGACTTTCCTTTATCCTTAAAGCAAACCAAAAAAAAACTAATGCGAACATTTCAGATATGCGACGCAGGATTAAAGGCATTTTAATGACGGGCAAACAGTTTTCCCTAGATAGCCATTTGGACCTTTTCCAAGGAATCGAACAAAGGTCCTCGAAACGGCCGACATCCGAGCCGGAAGACTTACAATCTAAACCTCTGATGATTGAAGAAAAACGCGAAGATGAAACAGGTACTGCTCCGAAAAGAAAAGAAAGAAAAAAAAGAAACTTTGTTTTCAGATGAAGAATCCAATGGTTTGGAAGCCCCGAATCCAGGCAGATCAAAGTCGATGGACCGTCAAGTACCAATAATCATTCACACCGAACATCACTCAAACAAATGCCATAAATGTGGCCACGATCTCGACAGTATTTAATGTCTTTTAGCAACTTTAATAATAATTAATGATTCTTAAAAAGCAAAAATACCCAATAGATGTTGTAATGGTCCTCGATGTATGTGTATGTTACTGATTATTGTTGCAGTTTAATTAATTAAAAAACAATTGAAATCGTTTAACGGAATATTCATCAAATGGAATACGAAACTGCTGTGAGTGCAATAATAAGAATCTCGTTACTAATTACACTAAAAATGTAACATCGCAATTGTAAAGTAGGTTAATCTGAATTATTTATATGTACTATATTAAAGCTGTGTGTCAATGTAAATGGTAAATTTAGGATAGAGATTGTTTGTTTGTGCTGAATAAACCAGAATAAACGTGTAATAGCCCCCTTGAACCTCCACACATACGAAAATGTTCTTGTTTTGATGCATTTTGATGCAATTGCAATACAAATATTTTGATGCTAGCGAAAATTACACTTTTCATTTTCCATTTGCTTCATTTACAACAGCTTTAATGACTTAATTAATTTATCGAGGATGTTTTCAGATTATGCAGATTATGCAGTGCTAATAAACTACGTACTGATCAAAATGAAAGCAGCTTTGTTATCAAAGGACAATAATAATAACAATTGTTTTTGTTAGAATGTGCAATGAGTGTTGTACATGCAATAATTTTACTAATAACTAGAATCAAAACTTTAATTACCTATTGTCCTTAATTTATAATATTTGGTGGTGGTTTGATAATCGTCTTTTGTTTTGTTATCTGAACTTTTGAACTTTCTTTAAATGAAAATAATCCTTTTCTAAGGATAATTAATTTATTTTTAAATATAAAAAAATATATCTTTTGGAACTCTCAATGTACTTTAAATAATTTTTACAGAAGCCACAAATACTTTATATACTTTTATTTATTAATTTAAAATGTTACTTTTGCATTAAAACATCAAAACAAACAATTAAAACATAATTAACAATTATATTTAAATATTTATAGTGGTTGGCAACACATCGTACTCTAGTTTTAGGCCGCCATTGGAGTTTCTGTAGGAGACGGGAACGAGCTGCCATTTAAAATATACGCGAAAAAGTAAGTAACAAAGTCGATTTTTATCCGTTTTAGGTGGTTTTATATGCTGTAAACGCAATATAATATGTAATTTGCCAAAGTACAACTTAATCAATCATTATTTTGTTAAATTGGTACTTAAAATTTAATTAAATCGACTTTGTTACTAACTTTTTACACGTGTTTTAAATGGCTGCTAAGTTTGCGTTCCCTACGGACAATTTTTATTGCAGAAATCAACTTTTCGTTTTTTTTGGCTATTTTGAAGCATTTTTCTTGCTGTTTTCGCTTGAAATCCAAAGAAATGATACTTCTTGATTATATTCAGTAAAAAAATAGGCCATTTTCCATCTATCACAGCAGAATCGATTAAAAATCCTTTAAAAAATGCTCTTATTGATTTTTTTCTTTAAAAGTAAATAACTAAATTTTATAAAAAGTATCCTATTGTAAAGAGAATTGAATTATCAATAAAATTGTAGAATAATTTTTAACTATTGCTGTTATCTAATTTTTTACAGGGAATTTAATTTTTTAAATTGGAGTATTTATTATTATTAAAATTAAAAATAAACAATTATGTATAAAATTAAAAGCGGCTTAAATTTGCTATCAAATGGCGTTAAAATTGTTCAAATATCTTAATAGGTTCAAAAGTTATTAATTATTTTTCGAGAGTCGGTATTTAGGGTTGCCATTGAAGTCAGTGGAGGGAACGCGAACTGAGCGGCAATTTAAAATGCACGCAAAAAAGTTAGTAGAAATTTCAATTTAAAGCCCTTTTAAGTCGTTTTAAGTACTGTAATCATAATATAATATGTAGTTTGTCAAACTACAGCTAAAACAAGCATTGTTTTGGTAAATTAGTACTTAAAATTTAATTAAATCGACTTTGTTACTAACCTTTTTACATGTGTTTTAAATGGCGGCTCAGTTCGCGTTCCCTACAGACAATTTTTATTGCAGAAATCAACTTTTCGTTTTTTTTGACTATTTCAAATCAAAGAAAAGCAACTTTTTTTATTATTTTCATTAAAAAGTTGGCTAATTTTCCGCTTAATAAACAATATAGGAAACATTTTTAGCTCTAATTATAAAATTTGGATATTTTTGAGAAAACACTTTGAAAGTAAAGACAATTAATAAAAATTAAAATCAAAGAAGAAGATAACATGCAAGATTTTATTTGTTTTTCCACACATTTAATTTATTTTGTTTAATAACAACAATTTCATTAATTTTATAATAATATACAATAGATCCTATAATAGGTGTTGTATATTACTTCGTTTCAACATCGATATATTAGCTTAATAATAAATTCAGCAATATTCACTATATTAATATACTTCAGTATATAATATAGAAGATAAATAACATTTATTTTAACATTTTTCACAAGAAATAGAGATGTAGAGAGGGAAAGAGCAATAAATAAATTTAATCTATTAATTTCTGTTTCGTTTTCTTCAACATTAACGTTCACTAGAATATTTTGAAACGTCTAATAAATTCTGCAATAACAGTAGTAATATTAATACTTTGGCATCAATTATCGAAAAGTGTCTTTTACATTTATAGAGATTTTTTTAGAAAGAGATACATTGAGTACATTTAAAAATTACAAAGACTATAATTCAACTAAGAAATAAAAACCTAAATAAATTTTTAACATTTGTAGTGTAAAGAAAAATTTGATTGTCCTTTCTGTAACTAATCAGAATCTTTGATACTTAATTGCCAATCGTTTAGTATAATTTAATAAAACCTAAGAGAAAGGAGATTCCTTAATTACGTGTCTTTTAATTAATATTTAATTAATAAAGCACAGTAGATATGGACGAATTAGGAAGGAGTGTCTTCAATATAAAGATCCATCTCTCAACAATAAAGATATTTCAAAGTTGAGGCCATATTTCAAATGACCGGCAATATATATAAATTTATATATATTATATATAAAATAAATATCTGTAAAGTTCGATGTAATAATTAAATAATATCATTCTAAAGCAACATGTCGTATAGATATGAGGATATACATTTTTCTTTTATCAGTTATACAATTTTATTATGTTTTTTTTTTTGCATTTTTAATATATTTCTTATATTTTTGCATCTACTTTCCTTTGCAGTAAATCACACGTTAATAATCACGACGAGTTTTATTGTATTGTAGTAATTAATTATATTAATTGATCAGAATTATGTTAATTGAAAAGTCTCAACGATATAGTATATATATATATATATATATAGATATGAGTATTATTGTGCTTAGGAACATACAATTATAATGAGTAGTTCTCAAATAGCATTTGTTGCAAATGCGAAAATCTCTTCAGCTAGATGCCTAAACTGTCGCATTGTTTTTCGCTACAATAAATGATTGATTTCAGTACATTTTTCGTCGTGTTTCGATGAAACATTTGCATCAAATGCTGCTTGCAATAGCTTGTTTTTTTTTTTTAATTTAAGAATTACGCATTTTCTATAGCTTTCATTTCGGTGCAAAAATAATTTTCACTCTATGTTCACAGAAATTTTCTACGGAGAAATTGCAAGCTTTCTATTATAGTGCTATACACACGGAAGGGGAGAATTTTTTTTTTTTTTTTTTATGTTACTTAATTGTAATTAGTAATTAATAATATGCAAATTGTTAAAAATGCCTTCAATGAGAGTTATTAGTCATTTACCTTTGATTCAATTCAAAACATTGATATGCATTTTATCCTTCCCTGTTACATTAATTGTCTTCCTTTTCGTTTTTTAGCAATTACATAAGTCTTCGTTTTTTTTTTTGGTTTTTTTTTTAGTTTTGTTGTTCTTTGGTGTTTCATGAGAAATCGCTATAATTAATTTTTTTAATATTAGTACAATGAGGGCCTGCCCGGCAATAAATTATTCAATATTGTGCATCCAAAATAAATGTGCATGCATTATTATTGGTATTTTATTTATTCAATTGGCAACTTATTTTCTCCTTTTTGTCTTCTTCTTCTGGATTATTTGCTTATGCAGAAGACGATTCTTCCTCTTGGTTGTGCTTCGCGATGGCCAACAGGATCATCGTAAGCTCTTTCCGGTCGATTTTGCCGTCCTGGTTGTAGTCCACGCCCCGCAGAATGGTTTCTTCGAAGTCCAACAAGTCTTGTGCATCGTAATCCTAGGAAAAATTTGTTCTTCAAGTTTTTTGGTTCTTTGAAATTTTAAGGATGAAAGCAAAGTAATATTTTAGAAGTGATAAAAGCAATGGGAAAGGAATTTTTGCGTTTAAAAAGTTAATTATGTTAAGAGTAATTGATTATTACACTTATTAATTTAATTATTAATTATCTTTGGATAAACAAAAATATAAACAGCTATTGCAAAAAAAATATTACGAAATTTTAAACGAAATAAATAAATAAATAAATCTTTCGAAACTTTAATCTTATTTTTTTGGTGCAATTATTGCTCAATTAAAATTATTAATTAAATATTTTTTTCATCAAATTTTTGCAATTTAAATTTCTTTTAATTATATTAAACAAATTATCAATTTAAATAATTATCTGAATTTTTACAGGGTGTTTAATAAATAATGTTTTTTTTTTTATTATAAAAAAAACTTAAAGTAATATTATTATAAATTATTTAATTAGATAATTAAGTTATATTTCAAGTAACCCCAAAATTATTGCTCCAAGTAAATTAGTTTGTGAGTAATTAATTATTTTCTGACTGCTCGTTGCCGCTTGCGTCATAACGTTAACAACCGTTTGGGGCGGACTCGCGGTTCGACGTAGTAACGCACTCGAACTGGCACAAACATCGACGGCGTAACGTTAGCGAGACGCGCTAGCGTACTATAAGCAGAGGGCGTCTAGTATAGTAGAGACCGAGTGCTGGCGAGGCTAACGTTAGCGCGTAACGTACTTGCGGTACACCCGCATCCAATGACCGCAACTTGCAAGAAAAAACAAATAGCTAAATTATAATAAATTATTTAAATAGCTGGTTGAATTGCCTTTTAATTGACTTTAAAACTGTTCCATTAGCTTCATTAGTTCAATAGTAATAAATTATTTTCTAAGCGTTCGTCATTGGTATTTTGCAGCAAAAAAATCCAATTAGTAATTTGTTTATAAAATCTAATTTATTAGACTGATCTAAATGATTTTAACACTTCATTATTATCAATTAGATAGCCTTTTATTATTTTAAAGTAATTTTAAATTTAAACTATTTTCTGATTATATAAAGAGTAATTTCTATTAGGGGTGGAAAATTTGTTTATTTATTTATAATATAAAAATAAAAGTAAAATCAATGTTAATTAATTAATTTAAAAAATAATAATAATTAATAGAAAAAACATAAAATAATAAATACAATATTGAATTGCATAAACTTAAACTTCAAATCAGTACCTTCTTTGCCAATTCCAAGAGATCCTTGAGGAATCCGCGCAGTTCCTCGTTCTCAATGGTACCATTATTATCCTTAAAAATAAAAGGGGAAAATTTAATTGCGGAAACGAACGAAATTTCCGTTAATTAACGCGGCATCCAAATTAAATTGTGCAACTTACTCTGTCGTAAAGCGAGAAAACTCTTTCGATGTCATCCTTGGTGAGTTTGGTCGCACCCTGCGGGAATCCCTCATTATAAATATTGGGAAAAAGAGGCACAAAAACAGCCACACCAATTCGGTGGAAACAATTGTTCATGAACAATCAAATATAATTAATGGAGTTTAAATGTATCCAAGTGCACTGATAGAATATATGGTACGAAATTTTAATTAAGAAAAGACCAAGACCAAGACCAAGATAGAAAGTTTTGAATTTGTGTGACTCTAAAAGGATATCAAAAGTGTGGCCAAAAGAAAGAGTAAAAGCAATAATGAAGACACTTAATTGTCGTGTAACAAGTTCTGTTTGAATTAATGAGTCTTATTTACATTTCGATGGTTGTGTGTTGATGTTGAAGAAGTGTTCAAGTATATTAAATTGTGTATTACTTTCTGTGTGTGTTAGTGTTTGTGTGTGTGTGGTAAGAGTTCAGTTCTTGTACTTACTTCTATTCCTTCCTAAGTTTAGCAAACGAGAGACAGACGAATAAAGCCGTGCAACATTCGGGGGAAAATAATAATAATCGTAAGAGAAATTTGTTTTGAGAAATAGCGAGAGACAGAGAGAGTTTAAAGGATGCTGCTCTTTAAATCCTTTTCGTTTATCCTCTGCTCTATTATATTCTAAATTTTCATGGCATTAGTTTTCTTTTTTAAGAATGTTTTTTAGAACTTTTTAGAATAGAAAATCTAGGAATTTTGTGCACTAAAATGTAATGTAGCTTCAGTGTGCTCTTTCATAATAATAAAATGCTAAAATAATATTAGATTAAAAAAAAAACGTAAGAAAGAGTGAGTGCAAAGGAAATTTTGAGTTCAGCTTCACTGAAAAATAGCTCTTGCAAAAGATTATCTATATTAATCTATAACATTCGTTAAGACAGTAGTGTTCTGTTTGCTGTTTGTTACCCCCTAAAGGCTTATAGAGTTAGTTAAAAGTTTATTGCAATTTCTTTAATTTAATTGATTTACTTTTATTTCTGAAATTTTTAAATTTTTAAAATTAGTTAACTTTGTTTAATAGGATTTCTTTTTTAACGGTGTGGTTTGGAGCTTTACGAGCTTTCCCGTAATCCGTAATCGTACAAGTGGAATTTTTAATAAGCGCAATGTGCATACCTTGAAAACTTGCCGACATAAAAAGTTCTCTCGGACCGGAAGTAATCTATAAAACACAAAAAAAAAATAAGATAAGGACATTCTCAATTCGCTTTGATTTCTTTTTTCTTGCTTGCCACTAATGGCACAGCCACTTACTTCGCCATCTCTGATAATTGCAAACGTCCGTCTTTGTTCGAGTCGAAAACTTGCAACTGAAACAAAGAGCGATTCGTCGGGAATTAAATTAACAATTCATGACGGTTTCACAGTTTAATTGTTGCGCGCAAACGTTGAAACGTTGCAACGAAATTGATATCTTCAATCTTTCTTTTGCTCTTTTGCTCCATTGCTCTTTTGCTAGTATTGCAAATATAGTATTTCCTGCAAATTTATGCAAAATAATTCGCGAGCAGTAAAAGTTTAATGCAAATTTGTTTGTTTTATATTTATTTTTTTAATGTTATTTGTTTTATGCTGAATTATTATCGATTTGCAAATTAATGTTTTAAAAAATTATTTTATAAAAGTTAATGCAATTTAAATTTTTTCCATCATTCTTTACATGAACTTGTTATTTTTCTTTTATTGTAAATTTTATTCTATATTAAATTATTAATTTGAGCAGTGGCTTGATAAATTTCTTAGACTTTTTTTAATTTTTTTTTTGTAATTTGTCAAAGAGAAATAATCCATTTTAATTAAAAGTTTTTGTGACTTAAATTACATTTTATCTATTAACTTTTTAACTTTCAAAAACTTTTTAAAAGATTGGGTTTCTTCTATAAAAAAAAACTTTCATGAAAAATTATTACTTTAAACTATATTATAAAAAAGAAAAAGAATTTATTTAGAAAAAATGTTTTATGAATTTTGTAAACGACGAGAAACATTAATTAAAATTAAAAAGCAAAAGAATCTTTCAATTTAATTAATATTTATTTATTTATTTATACTTTTCTATTTATTCAAACAATTTACAAATCTTATTTAAAAAATTACAATTTATATTCTTTAAAAAATAAAAAAATAAATGCAATTTGTCAAAACTTAACATCAAAGTTTTTTCCTTCGACTTTTTACCAATACCACTTACTTATAATTTGTTATGACATTTTCTAGCCGAGAAACTTCCCAAAAAAAAAATATATCTATATAAAACTAAAAATTTTTTTAGACATTTATTTCGTTTCCTAATCTCTTAAGAGATTTCGAAAAATTTAATCAACTAAAACTAAATAATTCGTAATCAATCAAAAGTATTATTTTTATTTATAAAAATATAACCAAAACAAAAACGTCAAATTTCCCAATATTTTAATTAATTACGCGTATAAACTTTCAAAGAGTAATCAAATTTTAACCCGAAAACGTTGTAAAGAGTACTTAAGAGGGAAAGGTATTAGAAGGGGGCACTCGGAGGATTGGTAACGAAATAACTCACCATGGTATCGGTGTATTCAATAAGTTTATCTTCGGAAACATCATTAATTTTCTTGGCTTCCTTCAGCAAATCCCTAAGGAAATTCTGCGGAATAATTGGAAACAAATAAAATCTATACCGTCTCTCCCTCATCTGCATTGAATTAATTGCTTACTTTGAGCTCGTCCGCCTCGATATAGCCGCTGCCATCCGTATCATATTCTCTCCAAATCTGATTGCATAAACAGAAATTACGGTCAATAAACAATCAGTTGCAGGACGGAAATACATATTACATAAATTCCATTTACACATTGCATATATTATATTTATTATTTCAAATAATAAGCGGTAAATTGAATCGAAACATGTGTCAAGGTAAATCAATTATTGTAAATTCTTAAAGATTGCTTACTTTTTTCTTAATTAAATTACCTAAATTGCCATTTTTAAGTAGTTTAAAACACTTTTTTGTTTATAAATATTTAATCAACAGAAGGGCAATTAGATATTGTTTGGTTTGAATAATTATTTACTTAAATAAAATCAAAATTTTATTTTTTTCAACTGAATGCAAACATTAAATTGCTCTATGAAAATCATTTTTTTTTCAAACGAAACAATTTATTTTTAGTACTCTATTAATATATTTTTTGTTTAATTTAAAAAATCTAAATGGTTTTTTATTAAAAAAAAAAGACCCAAAGACAATAAAACCTAAAGGAAAAATTCCAAGGAAGAAATCATCAAAGAATCAGTTGCAAATACTTAGATTGCCTTTTTTGTAATGAAAAACTGGTAATTTCAATTACTTTTTTAATTAAATTGCCCTTTTTATATATTTTAAAATTTATTGGTTTATAAATAATATATCAAATCAATTAAAGAACAATTTATTTTTTTGTTTGAATAATTTTTTACTAATGAAAAAAAAATTTTTTTATTAAATTTTTGTTTAACTTATATTAAAATATGAAATTACCAAATAAAAATTAAAAATCAATTAATTTATTTCAAAATATGGCAATTTACTTTTTCCGATCGAATTTTCTTTTATATATTCATCAGTTAATAAAATAATCCAAAATTTAAGTTTAACAATAAAAACAAGTAGTCACAAAGCACTTTAAAAAGAAAACAATATAAAAGCTAAAGGAAAAATTCCAAGGAAGCAATTATCAAAGAATCAGTAGAATAAGAAGAAGTAATAAAATAAAAAGACCTTCATAAATTCGACGCTGGATTCAAGAGGGTTGTCGAAGCGAAAGAGGAGCAGGAAGTTTTCCTCCATCGGAAGCAGTTGAGCCAGCTGGAAAATGCAACAAGAATAGAACGAAAGGGAAAACGGTGTGGGCGCGTGGACTAGAAAAGGGGGGCAAGTAGTACTTCTCTGATATCAATTTTTCCATCCTGGTTGTCGTCGTATGCTTCCATGAAGCAGGCCTTCAGCTCGACAAGCATTTCGTCGGAAACAGCCTTGAAAATGGAAAACGGCCGTTATGTATTTTTCATTACTATCGATTTACCGATCACGTGTAGCGGTAATAGGTACTACTACGTACTTCGGGAGATATGTCGGTGCTGTTGGCACTGGAGACGAATTCCCTGAGGAAGCCATCCAGTTCGGTGCCTTCGATGTATCCGTTTCCTGCAACAGCAACAGCTCACACTCAAATTGCATAGCCAGCAGCCCAACCGTGGGGTGGTTGGCGTTGGGGTGTTATTTATGCGAACGGGGAGAGGGGGGGGGGTGGCACTAACCGTCCTTGTCGTAATGGCTCCACACCTCCATGAACTGGTTCGCAGATAGTTTCTTCAGCTCGCGCGACTCCGGGTCCCTGTATTGCCGCATAAAGTTCGTCGCTTTTTCCAAGTTTAATCGCTTCAAGTGTTGCTCGGCAGCCGTCATTTTTCCCTCTGCAAAATTAATTGTTTTCATTAACAATTGCTTGTAGAGTATAATGTTAAAAATTGAATAATTGCAGTGAATATTTATAATAATTAATGTTTGTTGAAATTCTTATAATTAGAATGTTCGCATTTTTATTTTTGTGCGTTTTGTTCATAATGTTAATTAAAATTAATTAAAAGTGCGTGCAATTTTATTACTTTTTATATTTGTTTTGTTTTCAGTTTCAATGAATTGAATAGAGATTGAATACAAATAATGAGTTACTTTTCATTAATTAGTATCATTGTTAATTATGTTAATTATGTAAATGCGATAGTAGTTGCCGTTAATTACATACAGATTTAAATGTATAAAAATTTATTGTTGCAATTCCTTTTTGAAATCCTTTAACAGTATATATTTTCAATATTTAATTTAATAAATCGTAATAAAATAAAATATTTTTTACTTCTTCAATAATTTTTGCTTTTGTCTAGATGTTGCAAAGGTTGTTAATTAATTACATAATTAAAATTATTCAATTAATTTGAAGTTATCTGTTTTAATTTTAAGCTATTTTATAATTTTATAACTAATTTTATTGCATTTTGTTTTGGGTTTTTAAAATACTTTTTTGAATCAATTTGTCGACTTTTCATTACTTTTAGTTCAAGCAACATTTATAAAATTTTCATTTGTATTTTTCACTTTATTAAAAATAAATTACAGTGATTAAAATTGGGGTTTTACTTGGTTTTAATTGTTATATATCGTTTCCCCGTTTGGTGTCGGGGCTTTTGTCATCAATCGGAGGTGGCACAAGACTAAAAGAATAGCACCAAAGTATTTTCTGCTTGTCGTAAAAGGCGACTAAAAGGGTCAGTGTTTTTTAGTGATTATTACTTTTTATTTCAGCCATTTTCTTTTTCTTTAATTTTCAAAGCCTCTAATTGTTTTTTGTTTTGTTTTATTGGTTTTATTAAGAATTTAAGATAAAAAATATCTCTGTGATTGAATTAAAACATCTATTAAAAAGGTAAAATGAGCCAGCAAAAAATCTTTAATTTTTACATTTAAATAAAAAATGCGTTACATTTTGAAATCGCTTTTTGGTTAATTTAAAATAAATAAATCTATGAAATAAATAGAGAAATTGAAACATTTTTTAGTTAATTGCAATATAAAAATAAATAAATTGCAACTTTTTTTAGTTAATTTGCAATTAATTAATAAAGTAATTGAATAAAATTCAATATAAATTTTGCAACTGAAGTAATTTTACGTTTTACTATCAAAACAATTGTTAGGGATTTAAAATTAAAGTCAAAAAGAGTCAAATAATTATAAATTGAGAATATATTTTGAATATATCTTTTAAGTTTTTCAAGGAACTTTTCTTTTAATCATTTTTCAATTGTGGTTTTAATTTTTTAATACTATCTTTCCACCATTAGAGCAACATTTATAAGTAGTTTAAAACTTCAAAACTTTTTAAAAAATCAGCTTAATTTTAATAAAAAAATAAATTTCCCTTAAACTTCATTAGTATAATGAAGACAAAATACTTAAAAAAATTATTTTCTGAATTTTATGATAGAAATGTAACATTTATTTATTATAAAAATAATCAAGGAATAATTTATATTGTATGTTGATTATTTAATATATGTTACCAGCTACGCAGATTTGCATTAAAAAGCATACTTTATTTATTATAAAACGAGCAATAATATTTTTTATGCAGATTTTATGGGTTTATGCTTGGTAATGTAAAAACCTAATGGTTTTAAAATTAAATATTAATTTTTTATAAAAATGCATATTTTTTAAAACATTGTACAAAAAAATAATAAAGCAAACGTCCAAAAAGTAGTTAAAAACAATTTAAATT
Source organism: Holobus sp. GC000080 (assembly GCA_030556065.1). Classification (NCBI taxonomy): domain Eukaryota; kingdom Metazoa; phylum Arthropoda; class Insecta; order Coleoptera; family Staphylinidae; genus Holobus; species Holobus sp. GC000080. The sequence continues at coordinate 165,254 of JASKGO010003987.1, forward strand.
ACTTCCTTAAACAGTTTAACTAACTCCATATTTTTTAAGAATTTTTTAACTTTAAAAATTAAAAAAATTAATGAAAAATTATTAATTTATTAAAGTTGCAAATTAACTTCTATTGAAGTAATAATATTTTTTATATCGACCGGCAATTTTTCTTCGTTATTAATACATCATCAATAAAAAATAAATAAAAAATTTCAATTAAAAAAAAGCGTGAAGAAAAACCTGTTGCTTCTTAAAGTAATAATAAAACCACTATTACTTAACAATATTGGAATAGGCAATAAACATTCAATCATTATGACCTCTGTGGTGATACATGGCAGAATATAAATGAGATTTAACCGAGCGAATTTCTAGTCACATAGCTATATTCGCAAATAGATGACCGAAGAAGATGTTTACTAAGATAGTATTGACTGTGGCGGTCCTGGCAACTTTACTGTTGGCACAAGTAAGTAGCAAGATGAAACTTTTCGCAGATGCAAATTTCAACTGCTTGTATGAATGCATGTGTGTGTGTGTTAACTCTTTGTCGGTTGGTTTGTTGTGCAGGAGGGAAAGGGAGACGTGGACGCGAATGTGAACAAGCAGGCCTGCATAAAGGACGCCGACGTGAACCCGTCGTATGTGGAGAAGGCGTATGGGGGCGAGGTGAAAGACGCCAGGGAACTCAAGTGTTACTTCAAGTGTTACTATCAGAATGCAGGCTACATGAATCTGGATGGGAAAATCGAAATCGAAAAGCTGAAGGCCAATATTCCCGGAGGTGTGAGCAAAACGGCTGCCAAAAGGGTTATCGATGTGTGCGCCAATCGGCCCGCCGCCCCCAACGACCCTTGCGATGCCGCTTATCAAATGCAAAAGTGCCTTATCGAAAATGACATCAAGTACTAAATAATGTTGCACTGAAGATTTATGTCTTTGTTTTCTGTACAGTTTTTATTGGTTTTGCTATTAAAAAATATTCAATTTTTTTTTCGATTTATTTTTTTCTGTTTTCTGTTTTTAAGAAATTAATTAAAATTATTGAATTTAATTGATATTTAGCACAATTAGTAATATTTTTTTTAATAAATTTGAATTGACTTATTAAATATTTTAAAATTTATTAGTTTATTTTAAAATGAAAATAAAGTGAAATCAATTCAAATTTCAAGCCTTCAAAATAAAAAATTAAAATGAAATCCAAAAAATTTACTTAAAATTTAAAAAGTTTGTTTCTGGCGATGAAAAATCTATTTTTATATATAGATTTGAATTGGTCAATGAAATAGCTACAAAATTTAACTATTTAATGATTCATTTAATATTAAGTAATGTAATGAAAAGAAAAGTACAAAAAAAAAATTAAGAATGTTTTTTCTGTACTTTAAAGAGGACAATTAAATTAAATCAACATATAATTGGGAAATATTTTTTATTTTTGCAATAAACTGACTAATATTATTGAATTAAATTTAAATTTGAGCACAATTTGTTATAAAATTCTGAATAAATTTGATTTGATTGATAAAATATTTTATCAATGACTATTAGTTCATTTTAAATTGAAAATAAAGTTAATTGATTTGATTTTAGACTTCCAAAGGTGAGCAAACAACGAAATTGATCAATCCTGCATTAGAATTTAAAATAGAATCAATGAAATTTAGTTTAATTGAAATAATATCTAAAAAATTTACTTAAAATTTTAATATTTTGTTTTTGGCAATGAAAAAAACATCTTTTTATGTTAATTTAAATTGGCCAATCAATTTGCCACACAATTTTACTATTTATTGATTTATTAAGTACTGCAGATAATTCATCATAAAATTCAAAAAAAACTTATTTTTTATAGTTTCAAGTGGTAAATAAAAGAAAAAGCAGCAAATTATTAGAAAATATATTTAATTTTTGCAATAAACTGACCAATATTATTAAATTAAATTAAAATTTGAGTTCAATTTAATTTCAACAATAAATTAAAAACTAAAAATGAATTCTTTAAATCATTTTTAAGTCAATAAAATAAAAGGAAAAACCATCAAGCCATTACTTTAAAAAAAAAACTAAAAATCTTTTTAGTTTTTATTTTTATTTTTTGCTTCTACTTCTGTCCATATCATATTTTCTATAAAAAGGAAAAAAAAAGAAATAAGCAACCAGCCAATGGAATAATAAGTACATAATAAAAGATTTGTGAAAGCTTGGAAATATTGCGAAAAAGAATTTTACGAAGTCACCTAATGCAATTTCAGTCACTGTTCCAGAGAAAAAATGACTTTAACTTGGCTTTTCCCCGAAGTAAAACAATGTTTGGGGCTTTTTTACACGTAGCACCTAAGCTGGAAACCGCAATAAAAAAAAAAAAACTAAATTACATCGTGAAACTGTGCAGAAACACAGCAAAAAAAAAATGTGTACAACATTGGACCTTTTAAACCTTTTAAAAATGTATTAAACGTAATAATTTTTGCTAATTATTATTTTCTGTGATAAATTAACAAATTTGTAATTTTGTATAAATAAAAATGAAAAGAAAATTAGCAATTTAAACCTTTGAGTTTGAGCATCGAATTTATGTCGTAATTCAGAAGGATCTCTTCCTGTACTCATGGAAAAGTTAAAGCGGAAAATAAAGTTAATTGTAACGAGCAAAGACGCACTTTAAGCGCAAGTGAATTTGCATAATTTGGCGCGCGAGTGGTCATCGTATATATATATATAGAGTATAAAATGTATGCACGAAATTGGGGCTAAAAAACATAATGTGCCTTCACTTAAGTGTAATAGGACAATGGTAATTGTAATAAAATGCAATATACAAACACATTTATCGTTATGATTAAATGCTTCCTCCCGCTCGGGCTTACGCTCTGCGATATCAAATTGCTGTTTGTAAATAATAATATCGTCTCATTTAGAGCAGACGGAATATTCCTTTTGTCGAAAAGTCTAGAAGAGCCCCGTATATGCCTCGCACGATATTGTTACGGTTCGGAAATTGAAACGAGCGTCTGGAGGTCGCCTAATTTACCGTTTATCGATTCAATTGATACACTTTGATGTTAATTGCGAGTCGGAAATGGCGAAAGACAATCGCGAGAAGCAATTACGGCGGAATTCCTCGTAGGGAAGTCGCGCGATAAATATAAATGCCTACGAAGATCAGGTGACGATTGTTCGAGTTATGTTATGTAAATGAAATCCAAGAAGATTACGGAACGATTGAACTTTCACCCTTGACTACAAACAGATTAGGCTCAATCAAGGCAAATGGAGTATAATCAATGGCAGTGTATATAAAAGGGCTTGACGATTGGCGATGAAGCAGTTGTACACTCTTCTTCGCTTCTTCTACTCCAGTGCAAACAATCTGTTAAATAATTGACAAAATGAAATGCTTAGTTATTGCCGTTCTGGCCACTTTGGCCATCTATGCTCAAGTAAGTTTTAATTTTTTTAATTTTATTTTTTTAGTTGATTAAATTTGTTACAATTTTTATTATTTAGTTATAAGAAATGTTTCCTTTTAGTTTTTCATGGGTTTTTTTTTAATTATTTTGCTGTGAAGAGTTTTTTTTTAATTTTCTGATAAAATAATGTTTCAATAGAATTTAAAATTTCTAATTGTAATTTGTAATTGAAAATTGCACTTATTTTTTTTAGTTTTGGGTAATCTAAACTCAACTAAACAATCTTAAAATATATTAAAAATGAAATTAGTTTAAATTTTATGCTTGTTTAAGTATTAAAATAAAAAATGGGAATATTTTAACGGAATTAGAATTAGAATTTCGCAAAATTTTTCCTTCACGATTTATTTGTTTATTTTTTATTCTTACAATTACAAAGCAATTGACTCTACAAGTAAATCCGCCAATATATATTAAATTAATAGAAAAAATACAATTAAAATTTAAATAATATAGCAAATTTAAATAAAAACCCTTTAATTATACATTAAATAAATCAGATAATTTAAAAAGTAAAAAAAAAATGACCCATCAAGTAATTTTAAAAAGACGAAAGGGAAATAAATTGAAATAAATAAAAATCGCAACTGTAAAGAAGCAATGAACAAATTTAAAATCAAATTGAAAAGAAATACAAAAAATAATAAAATTGAATTAATTTTCCTATAAAAAAAAAAACGAAATTTAAATTGTCCTATCAAAAAAATAAAAAATAATTATTAATTTATCATTTAATTTGATTTTAAAATGATTTTTAAATGAATTTTAAAAGATTGGAAGGGAAATGTTTGATTTTAAATTGCTAAAAGGGAATTGGAGAGCAACAACTGAAAAATTAAATTGCAGGCTACCACTGACGAGCAAAAAGCGAAATTCAAGGAGCTGTACGAGGGATGCGTGAGCAGCACTCAAGTGGACAAAGAACTGCTGGCGAAGGCGCGCAAATCCGAGTACACCGGTCGCGACGAAAAGCTGAAAAACTATTTCCACTGCATGACCACCAAGCTGGCCTTCCAACGTGACGACGGCACGTTCGACATCGAGAAGATGACCGAACACTTGCCCGAGACCGTGAACCGCGAGACCGGCATCAAGGGCCTGAAGAAGTGCGGCGAGACCGACGACAAAGCCACCCCCGCCGACCGCTCGATGGACTTCGTCTACTGCTTCTACAAGACCATGGGCAAAGATGTCAAACTATACTGAACTCCATGAAATTGCCATGAATAAAAGTAAAAATTTATCAACGACATATCTTTGTATTTTTTAATTCACATTAATATTTTTATTTTTGTTCTAATAAATTCTGCTCATTAAAAGTTTTTTTTTATTTTCTTTTTTTTAATATATAGAGGTAAAAGGTAAATATTAACTGCAAATCTATGCGAATAAAAAGCTTAATTAATCAGCTAAAATTCAATTAAAACTTTGCAAAAACGTATAGAAAATCCGTCCGTTAGAAGTCTTCGGTGAATTCAGTGGATTGCTAATTAATGCACCGATTTTTGCGAGCGTTCTCAGCATCTTTAAATTGCTTATATAACGAAGAACAGGAAATTTTGGCAATGAAGCAATAAAAAAAAAACGGCCAGATTCAGTTCTTTTTCTAAACATCTAAACGATTCGCGCATATTTTTTCTGCTCAGCTGACTTAATAAATAACGAATTGGACGTGACATAAGACGCTTCCCAAGATCTTGACCATGACCGAAGAGTGTGGCCAAACAAAAATTGGCCTCGAGTTCTTTCAACTTAATACGCCTAGCATTTTTTTTTCATTTTCTATAAACAAACGAGTAAAAAGAAGCAACAAAAACTTAGTTTTTTTATTTATTGCGCTTCACTCTTGTTTAGATTCGCTTGGATCGCAAGAACAAAAAGGAAACGTTAAGATTAGATCGCGAATCGTGACTGAAACGTTTTCAATAATAATTAATTAATACACTTCTTTCAGATAGATACAGCCGATAGGAGCAAATAAATCAAGTTATGGAGTTACTGGAACTTTCCATTACGGTTGCCATAGTGGCAAGTCATCTAATCTCGTAATAACAATTATTCTCGGCGAACTAATGATGCTAAGAAGGAAAAATAACACAAACAAACACCAATTAACAATATTTGTTCATGCAGCTTGAAGAAATCATCGCGTGCTATACTGCTATACGATAATACATATAAATTAATGATTACATAACGCTTCAAGTTATTATAAAATGCAGATAAGTTGTTGAAAAAAAGTTTTTATGCTTTGCATATTTTTCAATTCATTATAACTCTATATTAATAAAATTTTAATTACGAATGTGTTTTCTTTACTTCTTTGATTTACTACTTACTATTCAAGTAGTGGTAATAGTTGGTAATGGAAATCTACAAAAAATTGTTTTTGGCAAATGATAATAAGAATCCTTTTGGAGTTTGCCTTTTTTTTTTTCTTGTACCAAATAAAAAATGCTTTGTAATTATAGTATGGTAATAACAATTCAACTTTTTTTTATTATTATTTAAATTTGTTTTCGTACCTTTGCAACCTTGAATTTATATTATCTAGCGTAATTTAATAATACATTAAATCTTCATCCATGCTTCAAACTGCGCCATTAAAAAGAATATGTTTTATCAGATAATTCTAAACAATTCTGATTAAAATTAAAATAAAAAATAACTTAATGTTTGCGAAGTTATATGTTATATTGTAATATGTAATTGTTTTAATAGAAAAACAACAATGTAATTTACATTTTTTTGTTTTTCTGTTAATAATTAGATCAATTTTCTTGAAAATTAAAAATGTCTACTGTTAATTTTCAATTTTTTTTATGTTTAAAACGCAATACGCAATAATTACTGTACATTTGAAAGAATTGACTTTATTAATTATTCTTTTAATAATTATTTTTATTATTAATTGATTTGGCAATTTAAACAAAAGATTATTTTAAATAAATTAGTAAATTACCATTTTACTAATTTAGAAAAAAAAAAGAGTTATAAAAAAAAGCTTTATCAGATAATTCTAAACAATTCAGATTAAAATTTAAAAAAAAACAACTAAATGTTTGCAATGTTATGTTATATGTAATTGTTTTGATAAAAAAGAACAATATAATTTATATTTTTTTGTTTTTCTGTAAATATAGATCAATTTTCTTAAGAATTAAAAATTTCAATTTATAATTTTCTTTTTTTGTGTGTTTAAAACGCAATACCAAATTATTACTGTAAATTTGAAACAATAGACTTTCTTAATTATTTATTTAATAATAATTTTTATTATTAAATCATTTGGCAATTTAAACAAAACGATTATTTTAAATAAATTAGCAAATTAGCAATTTACCAACCAAATATTTATTTCAAATTTGAGCAATTTATTTTTTATAAAACTGCAACAAGAGATAAAAATGGAATTAAATAAAAATTGCAAGCCACAAACTGAGAAAGTTAATGATTAAAGTATACAAAAAAAATATTAAAATTTAAATAATTTCCCAGTTGAAAATTTTGTTTTTTGGCAATTTGTATAAACCAATTTCATAAACCTGTAGAAATAATAAAGTAAAACCCAGATTTTTTAAATTTAAAACGAATTACTCGAAAGGTTTTTCGCGAAAAGAAAAAACGCACAAAGATGATTGCGCACAAAGTATAATTAATCCTGCAAGCTTTCATTACACTGTATTAATTACAGTATAGACTTTTTAAAACACGGCCCGTTGTCGCATTTTAATTAGCCTTAATTCTAAACATTACATTAGTAATTAAATTTAAGAACAACGAAGGCAACGTATAAAACCGAATGAAAAGTCACCTCTGCAGTCATTCGCTTTGCAAAACTATATCTCAAAAAGGAATTATTTAAAAATGGCAAAATTCGTTATACTTTTTATCTGTTTAGCTGTAATCATCAGTTATGTTAACGTAAGTCGTTTTGCTAAGAAAGAGTGAATGAGGAACTTAAAAAACTGCTTTCAGTGTGCCAATATAACACCGGAACAGATGGAGATCCTGGTGGCGGCTCGGGATTTCTGCGAGAAAGAGCATCTGACCCCTCGCGAATTGATCGACAAGGCGAAAAAAGGTGAATTAGTCAACGACCCGACGCTGAAGAACTTCCTGTTCTGCTGGCTGAAGAAGATATCGTTCATGAACGACGCGGGCGGCTTCAACTTGCCCACGGTGAAGAGCACCCTCTTGGAGGTCTTCAGCGACGGACAGAATCTGTACGATAAGTGCAGCGGAATCGACGAAGGATCGGGGCCGGAAAATGCCTTCAAGTTTGCCGTGTGTTTCCACGAACATGCCACCGATCACTTTGTCGAAGAGCAGTATTAGCCGACTACTACTGCGCGTTATGTACGATGGCGATCGATATCTCTATTTGCTTGCATTTCAGTTAATTTATTAGGATTTTCATAGAGTGTTAAATGTACTAACAACATTCACCATTTTGACTCGAATATATAGATTTACGGCATATTCAATGGTTGTTTGCTTTTGGTTTTAGCTGGAAAGTCGCGAAATGCGCATTTCGAATGTGCTGTTTGAATGTCGAACAATATTAATGTTGTTTTTCTCTTGCAGGGTTTATGCAAAACTGCATTTTGAAGTTGCGATTTTTATTTTAATTCTGATTGCTGATATTAAAGTAACAATTTTTTTATTTTTTGGATATTTAATTATTTTATTGATGAAATTAATAAAGCTCCGGCAAGTAATTTTGTGGCTGCAATATATTTTCAAGTGTACAAGATAATCAATTAAAAAAAAAATTAATTAAATTTCATTTTTTTAAGATTAATATTTTATTGATTTGGAATTCAGTTCTATTTCTACAAATTGATTAATTAAATTATAAAAAATATATAATTTGTATTGAAATTATAATAAAATTCAAATTTCGTATTATTTTTTTCTAATTTTAAAATAATTTCAAGTGGAAATGGTTCATTTAGAATAAAATGTTTTAGAAATTACAGTTTTATAAATATTTCAAGTTCATTTTTGTAATAAAACAGCGGAATCAACGTTCATTACTCATTATTAATTAAAATAGCTTTTTTTAATATTATTCAATTAAACAATAAAAAAAATCTATTAAATTTCTCCATTTATCAGTAAGTAAAATAAATAAATTAATTTCCAAGTTGATAATTAAATTTTACTCGGAACAAAAAATTACATAAGAGGTCAGTGCAAACAATACCGATGCTTTTCTAGTTTCGCGTTCTATGTAGCAATTGTATTAATTAATTGCGCTCACCTTCGTTGTTTTCTTCTTTAAGACAAATAATGTTTACAATTTGTTTATACGCGGGTTTCCTTGTCCTCAATCCTTAATTTTTACTAAACTAATAGAACAAGAAATTAAAATTTCAAATTTATTTACTTCAAAACTTGACACAGCTAATTATTCATTCAAATGTTCGCCTTTAATAATAAGAAATAACAGGAAAAACTCACTGCTAGTGAGGAAATGGAAATCCTTGTTTGTGAAAAACATTAAATTAAATATTTTTTTTATTGTAAACACTTTTTAGTTGTGAAAAAAAAGTTCATTAATTTTTGCTTTAAAGAAAATTGTAGTTTTCGGCACGATTTTCACTTTTCTAATGATTATAGTTATAAAATTGGAAAGAAGTCAATTTGCAGTGAAAAAGAATGAGAAAAAAAATGTGGAAAAAACATAAAAAACAAATATTATTCATTAGTCACCGAATTAATTATCAAGTCTCGAATAATCGATGCGGCTAATGAAGATTATAATGAAACCGTTAAACGTCAGTAATGGTCTTGACCGTGAGTGATTACATCTCAGCGTTTATTTTTCATTTTTTGCTTACCACCACTAAAGCTTTGCTGGTCTAGGATTGAATATAAAAAGAGCGTCCGAAGTGAGCAAAAATCACACTTCGATTGAAAGTACCGAAGAAGCACACAAAGCCAGTAAAAATGAAATTCCTCATCGTCGCCACTTTCGTAGCTGTAATCGTCGCTGTTAACGTAAGTGCTCTTCAGCTTCTAATTTTTCGCCGCAATTTTAGTTATTTTTTTCCATTTTGTTTTTCCCAATAGGGTTTCACCGAAGAGCAAAAGGAGAAACTGAAGGCCCTCAAGAAGGAATGTATTGATGCCACACCCGGACTGGACACCGCTTTGGTCGAGAAATGGAAGCAGGGCGATTTCGTTGAGGATGCCAAAGTGCACGAATTCTTGAAATGTTTCGGCTTGAAGATCCATTTCATCAACGAAGACGGCTCCTTCAATGTACCTGTGATCAAAGAGAAACTGACCCCCAAGTTCGACAACGTTGATGAAGTGATCACCAAGTGCACTGCTAACGACGAGAAGGACGCCCTGAAGAACGCCGTCAATCTCACCAAATGCGTCAAGGGATTCAAACCTAAGGCCGAATTCTTCTAGATCTGCTGGACACATTGCTGTTTCTACCCAGGGTACCCGAAAAGTATTACTTTTTTATCGAATTTGTCAAAAGCAATGTACGATTGATGATATTGTGTACTAAATTAGTAACAAAACAAACAAAAAAACAAAATAATAAATATATAAATTTTTAAAATCATTTCCTGTTAATTTCTCTTTTTGATTTTAATGTGCAAAACCAACTGAAAAAGTTGTTAATCATTATTTTACCGATTAAAATAGTATATTACAATTGGTATATTTTTATTTTATACAAAGGACCTTTATTTATTATTTCGCAGTAAATGCAAATTAATTTCAATAATATTTTATAAAAATAAACCGAAATGTAATACTGTATTAGTTCAGTGAGCAAGGCGGGAGTCAAGCGGACTAGTAACGTTACGCCCTAACGTTAGACTCGCGAGCACTCGGTCTCGACCATAGTCGATGCGCTTGGCTTATAGTCCGGCTGCGCGTATCGCTAACGTTGCGCCGTCGATGTTTGCGTCCGAAATTTCCACCCCTAATAAGTTTACTTTGAATACAGTCAAACACATTTTTTAACTTTATAATATATTTATGATAATTATAAACCATCTAATCTGCATAGATTAAGTGAACAGTCCATTAATTTTGACAATTAATTTAGATTTTATTAACAAATTTGAAAGATGACAATTTATTGCCAAACTTCCAATGACTTACGGTCAAAGAATAATTAATTACAATTGAACTAATTAATCTAACGAAACTATTTTAAGCTGCTTTAAAAGACAATTTAACCAGCTATTAAATTCGTTAATAATAATCAATTATTAATTTTCATTATTATATATATATTTAAAATTACCATTTCAAATGAAATCACCCTGTATACATTCAGAAAAATGTTTCAATTTAAAATTTGCTCAAGGTAATTAAAAGTCATCTAATTAGCGATAATTAGATGAAAAAAAAATATCAATCAGCGAATTACTTTAGATATTATAAACAAATAACCATGAGGAATTTTTATTGAGTAGCTACTAATTGCGAACTACGTAAAAAATATTAATTACTCGTAAAATAATTAAGCTGGAGCAGAAATTTTGGAATCATTTGAAAGATAATTCAACCAGGTTCTTAAATGATTTAAAATAAATTAATTTTTTTGTTCTCATAGCAAATGGCAACAGCCATTAATGTCTAAGTGTGCTTTTCGCTCGCACGGAGCGTGTAAGGCTGATAAGTACGTTACGCGCTAACGTTAGACTCGCCAGTACTCGGTCTCTCCACCATAGCTCGACGCGCTCTGCTTACAGTCTGGTTGCGCATGTCGCTAACGTTGCGAAATTCAGAACTTTAGGTGCCCAAAACTACCCTTATAAATAATTTTTGCAAATATTCTATTTTGTTGCTAAAAAAAACTCTTAATGTTTATAGAAATCATATAACATCTTTAACAATTTCTTCATTTATTTTTAAATATAAATAAAAGTTTAGGAAACAACTATTTTTAAGATAGAGGAGATAAATTATTACTTTTTTAAACTATCCAATAATTACAAATATAAGATAAGTAACAAAAAAAACCGAGCCCAAATTAAAACAACACTTACATCCTTTACTAAAAGTGCCATTAATTACATCATTGATAAAATTTAAAACCGAATTAATGGAAGTGTGCTGAGATGTTCCCACTCCATCCACACATTCATCAGTTTCAGTACTCGAAGCCACCCCTATCAATTGCTTATCGCAGATCAAAGGACCCCCTAAATCGCCCCGACAAATCCCGTTGTCCTGGAAATACGAGCAATACATAAACTCTTTATCTATGCATCTGTAAACACTGCTAGGTTGTGTCCATCGTAAAGCCGTAGACGGTGATGAAAGATCAAAGTGCCCCCAGCCGAACAACATACAAGAACTTTGATCAGCAACAAGATCTGCATGTTTCTTCGCCTGCGTAAGACCAATTGAATTGCTAATCTCGAAGGGCCGCCTTAATTTCAACATGGCCACGTCGTATTCGTTCCTAAACTTCGGATAATAAACGGTCTCAATTTTTCGCAACTTTTTGCAACGGGAGAACGCCCATATTTCATAGGTACCCATGCAACAGTAAATACTCTTAAGGTTTGATGGGGGCACGCAATGGGCTGCTGTCAAAATGTACCATTTGTGAATGTATGTGCCCGTGCATGTCATTTTACCACCTGATTTAAAAATTAATATGTTCACTACAAAAGGAGCATAACTGGGAGAGGCCTTCATTCCTTGGAAAACCCTTGGTCTCTGATCAACGCTCATGTTTTCTGCTTGATTGAATGATTTGATCATTATTATGGCGTTTAGTATAGTTATTTTCAGTAACAATATTTTTGCATTTGACATTGCCAAATTTAAAGCGGACAGAAAATAATTAATAACAATAGAACTAATAAAGATGGAGCAACAATCTTACATTGTATTCGTACAATGTCCAATGCTAAATATCCAAAAATGTTATAATTAAAAATGTGGGTTTTTCAATAACATAAAAAGGATTTTCAATTTTAAAATTCATTTTTTCTGATTTTTCTTTTTCGGTCACCCTGTGCAATGAGTAGGTACTACAATAAATAATCATCAACACCAAAGTTTGGACTGGCCTGGTAAAGGGTCACCATTCTATCAATGGGCACCTCTATAAGGTAGGACTTGGTAGCGACCCCACTTGCAGAAGTTGGCTTGGGGATTATGAAACAACTGAAC